>DWFO01000923.1:0-17640 GCA_018246595.1 Mimoniades nurscia nurscia | reverse complement strand
AACCCTATTTTGATAAGTAAAGAAATTAGTCTTTGAATGCTTTCATGTAAGCATTGAAAAGAACATACATATAAATGAAAAAAATTGTTAAAACATTAATTAATTGTTGACCGGTTCATAGCGAAGTAGTAATTATACATGTACATATTATGAAGTTATGATTTTTCTACGAATATTTATTTAACTTTCGGTCTGAAGGCGGAACCTCTGTGGTCTTTCTACGGAACCCAAGGGTTCCGCGGACCACCATTTGGGAATCGATGCCTTAGAGAACAAGTTTTTTTTTTGAGAACTCTAAGATGTGCAGGATTCCTCACCATTATTTCCTTCACCGTTATTGCAAGTGATATTTAAATTTAAAAAGCACATTTTTAAGAGGTGCGCGATAGGATTTGAACTTATGTAACATAATAATGTAAATATGTAACATATTTCAATTAGAATTTTAAAGATACTATATATGTATTTTCAATTAGCCTTCTTTATTCATTTCCAATTCAATGGGAAGGGTGAAAACCATAGTCTGTCACGCTGGCTTAGATTTTAGTTTAATAGTTAATAGTACATTTCAGTGTGTTTATGTCCACAATTTTCATCCTATTAGCATTCAGTAATTTTGATGGCTTCAAAAACCACGTGCTAAATATTGAAACAGTAAATATGTATTTTTTGAATTCAAAATTATATTATAGAGCTATAAAATCATTTCATCGACAAAACACATCACGACTGTGGTCCGTAACCTGAGCATAGGGGAAAGAAAACAGAGCGATGTAATTATACAGGCTGATGGAATCCGCCCGCCTACTGACGGAACACCCTGTTTAATGCAATGTGTAACTAGGGTAATAGACTATTATTATTATGACAAGCGCAATTTTCGTGTTAATTTATGTAACGAAATTCTGCGCTGTGCTTTGTTTTTTTTTCGTGTACATACTCGAAATTGCAAAATTTGTTTATTAATTTAAACTTAAGACACGCGCCTTTCCATAACAATGAAAATTTAAGTTCGAAAAAATGTAGCGACGAAATAATAAAGTAACTGACATATTTTAAATAAAAGCAAGAGTTCCGTACAGACTTTAATCTTTTACTCTAGCTCTACACTTACAACGTTTTTGGCTATCATGTCCACGGTATATAATAAAAATTCCTCAAATACGTTTCTACTAAGGCAAAGTACACAGATTCAAAATAACAAACAGCCAGTTGTATTCGCCTAGGGCACTCTGTACGCATTATTTAATAGTATCGATTGAGACCGTATCAACGGTGTGCTTGGGCTTATTGTGACTATGATAACACCAATATTCAGAATCTGTTACCGATTACACTCTAGTCTAATTAAAAAAGAAGTCTAAAATCTAGTCTAATTAAAAAAAAAGTAACATCACGCGGAATCCCCGAAGAGGTAGGTATCTAGTCTAATTAATCGCTATAAATCAAATATTTCATGTCATTAATATATACACGTAGTAAATATGAAAATAAAATAGATATTAAATGCAGCTTTTGATCGTTTTATAAACCTGTAAAAGCCATAGAGTCAGAAAAAAAATAGCTGGAGTAAAAATACTCTCTAGTCGTTAAATTAGGTAAAGTCATTAATAGCGTGACTCCAGCATCAGATTGAGCTTACAAGAGACCGCCGGTGATGTGTCTCTATCTCAGATAAATTTCTCCTGGTCACAATACCTGGTTTTTGATGTTAAATATTCAGACAAATAGTTTAGTGGAGCCAAGGTCAATATTTTTCCAAACGATTTTACCATTTAAAGAATATTTACTGCGTAATAAGCTTTTATACAGAACATTGCTGAAATTGTAATTTTGAATCTGTACGAAAGTCGGTGCTTACTGAATTTAGTTTGGAGTCTTAATAACTTAAAATGTAGAAAATAATCTTAATCATTTATCAGATTATGATAATATGTATTGCGATTCAAGATTATGATAATATTACGTAAATGAACAAGATATAACATAGTATTCTATTTTATTTTTGTTTGAGAAAGAGATAATTATTAATCATCTACAAAAGGAAATTAAGATGAATCCAGTTTACAAAATAAAGTATACTGAAATATGTAACACAATAATAAATAATAGTATTTATTATATAGCAATGACTGCCTCGTTGGTCGTGTTGGTTGCAAGTGCGACGGCTGAACGGGAGGTCCTGGGTTCGATTCCCGGGTCGAGCACTACTAAATTTTCTAATTTAGGTTTTCTAGTAGTAGCTCGGAGTCTAGATATGTGCCGGGTATATGGCAATATATAAGCAGTGATAGGCTAGTGGTTTGAAATTCGACCTCTCACTCCGGAGACCGCGTTCAAATCCTAGCGCGCACCTCTTAAAAATGTGCGTTTTAAGTTTAAATATCACTTGCAGTAACGGTGAAGGAAAAACATCGTAAGGAAACCTGCACTATTATAGTTCATAAAAAAATACATATATTGTTCTCTAAGACGTGTGAAGTCTGCCAACCCGCACTTGGACAGCGTGGCAGACTATGGCCTTGCCCTTCCCATTCTGAGATGAGACCATGTTCCAGCAGTCGAACTATAAAATGGTCGGAACAGATATGGCAATAGGCTCACCACCTATTCCATCGTGGGACTTAAAAGTAACTGGTGTATCGTGGGTGTGTTATACATTCGCCTGTCTGCCTCTTCGGGATTTACAGGCGTGATGTTACTTTTTTTATTATAGCAAACAAAATTACCATTCTGTTGAAATTGTGAATATTTTTATGATTGGGAACAATGAAGATCATGCGAAATGATTCAAGTTAGATACCACAACAACGCCGCAGCCAAAGTTATGTTAGAATCTACACAAATTCTTTAACGCCAAACAAACAATTCCTTACTCTATAAAAGAATCGTATATATGTTGTATATAAACATAAGCTATATGAATTCTCAGCGAATCTTGAGTGTTGTGACGTGATCTCATAGGTTTAGCATATATTACCAGCCGTTCCACCGGGATAAGTAAAACGATAAGGGATATATTATTTTCTCAGGAATCGAACGTAGTAAATATTAGCTTGTTTGTACACTTGTTTTGTTCACTCCAGCGAATCACTAGTTATTTTGCACGTTCATAAAATAGGAGGTGATCCATTAGCTATCCATACTTCGCATTCCCACAAGGAATTAGAAGTTGAAAACCCAATCATATTTTGTCAATGTTTGTAGAATCTGCAATAAAAAAACTGTTCATAATATTTGAAAGTTAAAATTGGATCAGAAACATCCATTCACGGTGGTGACGAGTTAATTCCAGTACGATAGGGTTTATTATCCTTCAAAATGATTTCATACACAATAATTATCATGAATAATAATCATGATGTTATAATGATTTTCACATATGTTTCATTATATAATTTCGGCATTTATAACTCAACTCGTTGCTCGCCGGCGATCGTACAGATCTAAATCGTCTATGGATCTAGACGGTAATAACTCACAGATCCAATTTCAGAGCTGATAAATAAAATAGTAGGACTGCCTCGGAATTCGGTGTGTATGGGCATAAATCTATGGTTCTTACGCTCTTCTGTACACCAGCGTGGAATACTCCGAGCACGTATAATTCTAGGTAACATTATAATAACAAAATTTCATTTGTTCCCCTTCACAGCAGATCACGAGAACCGACCGGTTTTTGTTCAGAAAACAATACCAGTGGCTTAATTACCTCACGTTCCTAATATACATGTACTTTCGGTTGGTACTTTCATCATTATTTGTTATGCAAAGTTATGCTTTATGGCGCGGGTTGCCTCAGAGAATAAGAAGGGTGGAATCTAAAAGGTGTTTACTTATAACTGTGGGTTTACATGGTTACATCATGAACTTGTAGAGCGACTATGTATGTTGTGTTGAGTCATCTTAAAATAAAAAAAATATGAACATTTTAAGTAACGAAGAGGTAGGCAGAGGAATGTAGTACACTCCAACGTTCACCAGATATTATTTAACGTTAAATTTTGTCTGTTGTGCTGTCATGTTAATTTCCCTTTCATCAAACTTCTCACAACATATGCTTACTATGTCATAAATGTTATCTACATATATCTCCTAAACATTCATATACCTTGTCAGTACTTCAGGTGTTTATTTTCTAAAACAGACGTTGCAGTAATCTTTTATAGTTAATCAGAAGCATATATAAAGATTTTTACATTCGACGGTGGTGTATTTTCATATAAACTTACATCGCCTTAGGAGTGAAATTTCAGAAAATATTTTTTATAAAAGCTTTCATTAAAAAATAAACTCACTATAAATTTCATTTTTTTAACTGCAGCACCATTTTTCCCACAGTGATGAATCGAACGAGCAGTCATGATGACATTTGTTTAATATTCTTATCTAGCAGCCGTTCCTAGTCAACAGCAAATTGAACGTTTATGGAATTCGCCTGTTTTTTTATTGTGTAAAATATAAACGTAGAAACAGTACTATTCGCTGGAGCAGGCGCTGCGCTCCGTCGCAATTAAGCATTGAGTAGCGATAAAGTCAACATCGGGTTCGCAAATGGGATATTAATAATTCATGCGAAGTCGCAACCCTGTGACCGCTCGCGCGTCTGTCGCTGCGGGGAGGGTTGGCGCTGTCGCTGTTCCGTCAGGAAACGTATTGGGGTCCTTTCGCGACAAATGTTTTAGTCACCATAATGTATCGGACTCTCTAATTAAAATATTTTGTTCTACCTACTGAATATACAAGATAATTACCTACTATAAATTAATTCAATATTATTAACACTTTTGAAATGTAAGTGATATCGAACCAAATTTACGTAATAATAATAAGGCTGCCTCTCTGTGACGGAAGTACCATTGATTGTACACATGAAAATTCAAACAATCTAATTTAGTAATATTAACTAAATTCAAATAACTGAGTGTAGTTAACTCGGTTATCAACGTACGAGCAATCGTGCATATATCAGGAGGGTGATGAATGTAAAAGAAGCGCGCTAGGTCTGTAAGAATAGAAATATCTGGGATTCGGTGTTCTCTATCTACCCCGTAACGGACAATGCGTGGAGATATTTACATTCGTATATATCGAAAAACCTAGTCTTACCGATCAAATTCAAATAGATTTAACATAGTCCTAGGCGAATATATTCTATCCTATACAAATATACATGCGTAAATTACATGTGTAAAATTCACTTACGATCATTAAACATTTATGATACATTTATTTGTTTAAATTTAAATTTATTTGTATAACTTCAAATGTTTCGACAACACTCAGTGGCCGCCCCTAGCGCGGTGCTTGCGTAATGAACTTTCTGTTTGTACACGTGATGCGTTTTTTGACAGATTGTTTCAAGAGTACGTTTCGCTGGGGGCGGTGGGTAGTTCTCTATTTTGTTTTCCAATACACTCCTACGTAGTTTTTGCAACTGTCTGCTCTTTGTTCTACTTTAGTCTGTACTGCAGACACAATACAAATGAAAATTACACTCGTAAATATTTATGTCGGAAGTAAGTTAGACTGCCTCGTTAAGTGGATGCGAGCACTACTGCCGATCGAATGGCCCTTGGTTCGAATCCTGGGTCGAGTAATATTGATTTTTTCTAAGGTGAAATATGTAGCAGTGGCTCGCAGTATGCATTTGTGCCCGGTGTGTGTCAATAAGCCCACCACCTACACCATAATGGGACGAAAAATAACTAGTAAAACGTGGGTGTGTACTAAACTCCTCTGCCTACCTCTTCGGGGATTACACGCGTATGTCACATTGTTTGTTAATAATTTCATTGAAGTATCGAATCCAAGATAAATAAATGGTACCATTGGTAACTCTATACAGAACGTAGAAACATATATTGTTTAAAATGACAACCCTGCGTTCAAAGCGAAATTAAATTCTGCTATTCGACAAAAAAATAGGTATATTCATAGGGTTCGTTTGAAAATTTAAATACTGTTTTTAAATAAATCTTTAAATGTTATGTCAAATGTAATTAATCTAGTTTACGTGCGCACATTGTTTTTTTTTAACAGAAAAAATATATGCCTTAATAATCTATATATACTCGTACTTACCATTCTCATTTTGAGAGGGGACACGTCTCTATTATTGGAAGGATAAAATGATTGTTTATGATGATGATAATGATGATACTGACGAATGTAATATTACAAACAAGTTATCAATTAAAACTGTTTATATGATATAACAGCAGTAACAACATATTGAAACATATTTGTCTTCCCATAGCACACAAATATATTATACTCTCCCCTCATATTTTAACACGTCTACAAAAGAAATGGCATGAAGTAACGCATAATTTTCATTTGCCACACAGCGATAGAGTAAGCGATAAACGAACGATTGTTTGAAGCGAATGGTTTTGATCAATTAATTAACATTGTGTTCTGATGTTCATTATAAATAGACTTACATTTGATTCCATCAGATGAACTATTCAATTTTCAATTTGTGATTCAGTGAAATTGAGCCTCCTGTTGTCTTATTTGTACCTGAAGGTCATGTTAAGGGGCCGCTTTTCCAGGTATAAGAGCTTCTTTTTTAAGTAAGGTGTATAAATAGTGAGTATAAATAAAAAAACTGTTTTGTCTTATTATATTTGTAGAAAATCGCATTTTTATATGTACATGTTTTTATGAAACAATCATAATTTTTATTAAACCTCGAACACTAGTTAAAAAAAAACTTCATTAATATTTTTTCACTGAGTTTTACACTACTAACTGTTTTTATAAAACGATTTAAATAACAATAGCTATTGCTTTAGTTTATATAATTTGCAACCAAAGGTAGTTTTCTTCCAGTCGCGTTCATCGCAGACGTTAATTGATTTTTTAGGCGTATTTCATATAGACTATGTAAAATATGCTTTAGGTAGTGGTGCTAATAGCTAATAGTGCTAAAAGCTATAGGTAGTAGTTAACTGCTGGTGATAGAACGAATCATTTGTAAGGATTAGCCGGTACCCCAGATTCACTCAGGACCTCATATCCGTGGGAACTATTACTCAACATTACAAATGGTGGTCATGTATTAATGGCTAGTTACGCGCTAAGCCTTTTATCTGCACCAATCTGTCTTCGAGAATCACTCGACTTTTATTAGGTTGACTTGTTACTGAGGAATTTATCGTTGAGAATTATTGTAGCAGGTATGTTTTATTCGCTTTTCTGTTGACAATACTGTGTACTTAAAATATAGTTTTATATAAATATATAAGTATATAAAACGTTCAAATAAAGAAAACGAAAACGTTGTAAGCAATTCTATTGATAAATCTATAAAATATTGTTCACGCTAAGTTTTCATATATTTCATTTAGCTATTGCGTACGACTCTCTCTCGTAAGTCTTGGATCCTACTTAACCGCGCTGTTCCAGTGTGTAATTTTGGAATTACACTCTTGCCCATACGCCGAATGTTCCTGCATCACATTTGAGGCCGCCGACGAAGTTCAATGATTATTACTCAACGATAAAAACCGGGAGCGATTTTATACTCATGTGCGTTTGTCTGGAAACTGTCTAGGTCACCTATTATTACCATCATAACCGCTACCACACCTATCATTGACTTACTTCACAAATTTGCGCTTCGAGCACGTGAAGCTTTATACATACTATGTAATTAAACAAAATAAATTTGACATCGAGTCCATTACAATAAAATGACAGTTATCGCAGTAACAAATTTTAAGTAGATTGTAAAATTTATTTTCCCAATCGTGAAATACGTAGTTCTTTGCTGACCGTTAAAATATGTTCATCGATCCAATCTGCAATTGTAAAGGATTTTTGAAAATTACTCTTTATTATTTAGCCTATCGCATATCACTTTCTATAAAGGACAACATCTGCAAGCATAAGCTGACACTTCAGAATCACTCAGACCTTTATACCAGCTGGAATTAAGTAAACTTGACAAGTGTGACGCACGAATTAATTGACAGTTATGTGTTAAGCCGTTCATATGCGCAAACCTCATTTAAATTCAATTATAAAGGTATAATATTTTATAAGTAAAGTATTATATAATTATAAGTACCTATTTACTATTTTTAGACCGGTTCCATCAGATGCGCTACTTATCTATACTCAACCGTCAATAGTTAATGCATATGATAATTATAAAAATTCAGCTTTTATTACAAATTCATTCTGCCTGCATACCATATAGAAAGCGAAGTCGTTAAGTGTTGAAAATTATAAAATTAATTATATACACTAAATACATACTTGCTAATTGTTTTGTCGGTTTGTTTGTTTTAGCAAATTGCTTCCAAGATTGTTACAGTGACTTTGTTCTGTTTGTGTTGGCGGGTTGCGGTATTTGTGACCCGATTATGTCTCGCCTTTAGTCTGTCACTGAAACTGTGACACGGGAAGTGTCCTGGAGTTTTGTCCACTAGAGCACCCCGCTCGGCGTAGATACAGGAAGCTAATTGTCTTAGAGCTATACACGAAGTTCGGTGTCCAACACTGAAAACTGTATCCATTAGCTTCGCGAGCCGTTCAAAACATTGACTGATACCATTACGAAATTCAAAAATCACTGCGTTCAACTTTCTTGTATTTTCAGATCGTTAAATATGTCACAAAGCAATGGTCCGTTCCATACTAAAACCAGAGTAATGACCATAGTAATTTCGGACCATGTAAACACAGCATACTGGTTGTAAATTAAAACCATGTTCTATTGGTGATTGGTAAATTGGTATACGCATTGATTTCTCTCTCCTTCCCAACCATTTTCATTGTTCCATTGCTGGACAAGAACCTACTCTCGTTATGAGAGAGTGAAAGCCATAGTCTGCTGCGCTGGCCAAGTGCGGGGTGGCAGACTTAACGCACTTTACAGATTTTATTTTATTTTATGGACTTTAAGATACATAAGTTTGCTCACGATGTGTTCTTTCAGCGTTTTTCAAATTACCTGTATACTTATACATATAATATCTGACAGCGAAACAGAAGAAGCATTCGTGCTCATTACAAACATGTTTGCCTGCTGAGAGATGACTCTACAGCTCTGGACTCACGATCACAAGCCACTGGACCAACAGATCAGTATACAATAACGTAATGAGTAGCAAACTTAAAAATTTGGACAATACTAGTAGAATGTATAACAACTATTTGATTAATATATACTATGATTCAATTAACATACAAAAACGCATTGAATTAGAACTTCATAATTAGACAGACGTGTCTTATCTGATGCACCTTTTGTACGAACTCAATTCACTCGTTTATCCAAAGTACCTACTGTGATATGTTTTGAGTCGTCTCAGCTTACGTACTGGAGTACTAGTTGTATATAAATCATAACATAATAAACACAACATCACGCCTCTATTTCCTCCAAAGTGTACGCAGAAGAGTAGTACAATCCCATGTTTTGCCAGGTTTGTTATAAATCCAAAAAGAGATGAGTCTATTGTCATGCACCGGACACAAGTTTAAATTTAAAGAAATAAAGAAAGAAAATAATTTTTATTTGAAAAGTAACACTACAAGCAAATAAGTATACATAATTTCGTGCTACTACTACAAATTTGATTTTAGATAAATTAAATAATGTCCAACGTGTGGATCGAATCCAGGACTACTTCATTAGCAGTTGCTCTCGCAACCACTCAACCAACGAAGCATTGAACGAGTATACATACATATATAAGTCGTAACTTAATTATAACGTTCCACGCTAAGCGTGGGGCGGGTGCTCGTTCTGTTAATGTTACGAAAACGAGCGACGTGGGGGACGTATAACCGTTAAACGCGACCAATGTGCGCACAACTGCACGTTCTAAAATTCAAATTGACAGCACGGGCTGAAGTTTGGACGAGAGAAACGATTATATTCTCAGACATTATGTCTAGCAGATACGCTGTTAGAGAAATGTTGTCATTTTCCATTGATTTATAAACTACATTTACAGATTACTTTAAATCAGAAAGCGCATTGGTAACATCTCCAATATAAAACGCTTTTAAGCTCCATCGTAGTATAAAGTGTCCTTCAAAGAGAATAAATTCTTGTGGAAATTTTCCATTAGCACTCATCGTTTCAACACCTTACCGCATCCGCTCTTGCTCTTTTTAATAGCCGCTTGTAATCCTTTATTCATTGTTTATCTTCAGCGAATGAGAACTATTATTTAAGTTAACATTTCGACATATTAGTTTGTTTAAATCAAGATGTAAGTGCATTGCAGTTCTTCATAAAAGTAAGATTTATAGTTATGTAATGTAATAAATGTAACATGAAATAGCCACTTTTATAATTGCAACAAGTTTGATTCAAACATAATTTGTTGAGTTGTGGCGCAACGTTAATAAATGTAAAGAGAGTTTGGGACTTGGAAGTCGCGGTGCGAGTACTTACAAAGAACGCTGAGCTGTACAGTGCTGCGCATTGGTGTATCACGTTGCAAAGCTTCGTGACGCGCTTCGCACGTGAAGTCGGCGTAGTCGTCTTCGGCCGCCGCTTTGAAATGAACTCTGTAACAACGGAGGAAGATTTATATTCGCTTATTGTATAAGTATTTAAGATTTTGCTTAGATTTTTTTAAGACATCACAAACCAAGTAGATGAAACAATTCATGTTTAAACATTAAAAAATATCTATACAAGTATATGTATATGTATCTCTATGTATATATACATAGATCAGATGGCTGTGTGTGGAGATGTCCTAGGATATTTGTTATTTTTTATAGTTATATCTAGTATTTCTAGGTTGTACCTAGTACTTATATATACACGTTTTATGCCAGTATACATGCAAAGAGTATTTGTATCCAGAAAAAATATTCTGAATACTACCTTAAAAACGTAAATAAAAAATCTGAACGGAAGCGAAAATAGAAATCCAATGTTTCTTCACGTTTAGCAAATACATATTTTTAAACATAAGGAAAAATATATTTAAATTTCTTTTTCGTTGATATAAAGATTTGTGTATCAGTGTGCAAAGAATGTATCAGGGTGTCTTATGTCAGGGCGTATTTGTGTACCAGAGTTCGAATCTGAGACCCTGGAATGTGAGGCTTATATGAAAGCTCAATTAACATGAAAAGCGAAGCTTTTAATGCATACACTTATTAAGGACTAAATAACATCAAAAATACCAAAATCGTGTCGCGGACCGAAAGAAAGCCTATGCAAAATATTCTCAACACTGTGTTCAAATCGTTTATTGCAATAAATAGCTATTTATCTTTCTAAATAGTGAGGTGCTGTAGCATAAATGGCCAAATGTACCCATGAGCCGAGGCTTATAGTTTTCCCAGTTTTAATTCCCGAGCTCAACGTTCAGAATAGGAAGTTGGCTAACAAAATAAATTTCGCATTATTGTAGATTTAGCGAGATTAACTTGAGCAGACGTCGGGTGACAGCGGGAATTATGGGATGCGCTCAGTTCGGAATTAAGCTACGAAAATTCCCATATATTCCTACTTGCATGTAAGGGAATGTTATGTTAAATTAAAAAGGGTAAAGTGGAAATTAAGCTTTATCTAAAGGTATTTTTTCTGCGTTTTGTATTTTTTTCGATGTTGATTTTACTTTTGATAAACCGTGGCGATATTATCCGATAAGATTGAGCGATAGGATATACCAATATAAATTCCCAACCGTGCCATTCGGATCGTAGACACCATTCAATAAACCACCAAACATCTGCTAACAACTAATACCATTTTAAAATCACACAACTACGACCGGGTCAAATTAGCGCTACACAGTCCAATATAATGCCGTGACTTCAGGAATTATTCCGGCTAAAATCAATACAAAACGCAAACAGAAGGTCAGAGCTGAGCGTTTTAATTGCGTTACGCGTCGCCACCGTCTGAAATTCCCAAATAACTTTATTAACGTCTCTTTCAACTCAAAGGGCGTGCATCCGTTAATAACGTCGGAATTGAAATACGAGCCCTAAGGGGAAAGTGAGTGAAATTAAATATATTATGTGATGTTTGATGTGTCATGGTTTTGATCTAAAGGGAGCCGGTGATGTTATAGCTTAGTGAATATATTACAGCGAATTATTACCACACGTTTACGATGTAATTATAATTATACATGAATGATAAAGTTATGTACACATTTTTGATATACTTAATTTTTTTTATTATTAGGCACAAAAAATGACTTTACTTCAACAAGGATATGTCCTATATACTCGGGTCCATAAACAGGATCCACAGGCAGTGAGTGTGAGGGAGGGCTACCATAACTATTATTTAAATTTAATGCTCTTCCAGTTTGACTCTTAGTTAAATGAATAATAGATGTTTGGATAGTAGATTGAGCGATAAGGGCGACGGGACAAAATAAACTGTCACACAACTAAATAAATAAATCTTCCAGCTCGTCTATTTGTTGGTAGCGTCAATTTGGAACTTTTGCACAAGTTTTATCCCCTGTCATACGTTTTGTGTGTGGAGTTAAATTGAATGGAAACGGCAGACACGAGGAGTGCAGGCAATGCATGATATACTTATATTTTGTAAATATATATGTAATTTCGGAGAAGTATGTATGTAGGTTGTCTCTAAATATACGCCTATTTAAGCATTATTTAAGTTGATAATAAGTTAAGTTGATAATAGTTATAGTGATGATGTAACTGGGTTGGTATTGTAGACTTTCGTAGGTAGTCGCAATGTTCGATTATCACTCAACTTAATCACGACCACGTGATTTCAACGTTGACAGAAACGATGTTGTGGTAATCAGAATTGGTCAACACAAAAGAAATTTGTTTGTATTTAAGTCCATAGCTAATTTAGTGCAAAGAAAATTTCACGCACGTATAACATTTTCATCAGACAACATACATGTCCTGATTGATAATAATCGAACCAGGAGTCTCTGGCTTAGCAGTTATGCTTATTGGACACTAGATGGCCATAGCGCTGAATCATTTACTAATTTCTGTTGGATAGTTAATATTTCAAGCAACTAAAAATGAAATGTGTAGAAAAATTAATATAATTAATATCTATTGAAGACAAACTGTACCTTATCATTTCTCATCAAAGAAATTCTAAATTATTGGAAATATGCAGGCCAACCAAAGCTTACGTTATTAACAGCCTGTCACTTGTCACATCCAGCCCAAAGCTATTTCCGCGTCCCACCGGCGACGTCAAGTTAGCGTTTTGCAAAAAGTAATTTATGTTTTGTCTGTCTGTTTGTTGCCCAACTCCTCACAACGTTCGCTAAAATGACGTAAAGGAAATACATGTGAGAGCACAATTTGGAAGTTTTCCCATATTTAAAATTAAACTTCTGTTCTGTTGTACGTCACCGGCAAACGCGAGTTGGATGTGCGCTGCGCGCCATTTTGAAGATGGCAATTTGTGATTTGAAAAACTTTTAAATTTAATTTCCTGTGTCCATTGTATTTATATGTGTATTTTACGTTGTTTTGCTTATGTTAGGTCTATATACAATTTTATGTTCTTAGTATTGATTGTGCTACATCAAACGTATTAAGATTAGATCAACGTATAGGCGAATACTATTAGCCATTTAGTTATTCGTTCTGGAATTTAAGAGTTTCAATACCTACTTGTGTTTTATTATTAGAATATACGTTAAAAGCTTTCATTGGTTCAAAGCTGGAATCATGCTTGTCTTCGGCATCAACGCATAAAGTATCTGCCCCTAAGCTTTCAGAGTGAGACATTTAACATTTCTAGAGAATGTCCTGTACTGAATTTGCCCAGCCGTGGTCTACGCTTTCGTACTACTTTACACAAACGGTTATCGATTTATAAGTAGATAAAGATAGCTAACTTGGATTGGTGTGAATTTAAAGCCAGAACGTGGGGAAGCGCTGGGTTAGAAGTAATCAAACCATTAACATCCAAATCATTTATATATTTTTATAGATTTATTTTTGCAGCAGTACAAAATAATGAACATTTTCAATAAGTCTGCAGAAACAAAACAGAGTTTCCGTCGCGTCCCGTTTCGTTCTGTCGCTACCTGTTCGTACATGTGCCATTATTCGAACTTTTGACATCAATACGACCACTTGTTTAACGTCATACAAATTTCAGGCAGAAATTCCGAGCACGTTCCGTTTCGCACGTTGCGTTGCGTTCCATCGTCTCGTGTTGTTTGAGAGGTGAAAATATGTGTAATATTCTTATCAACTTAATTTAAAAGGCTTATTGATTTGTTAATGTTAAGTCATCAGCATGCAACTTTTTCTTGTTCCAGTTATTCTTGTAATTAACAGACTTGCTCTCACTGAATAAGATTTTGTTGAGTTTGTACTCACCTTCACTGACCAAACGTAGATTGGTGGACTTCACACAACTCATAGCACATATGGAGAACTTTAAGGTGCATGCATATACTTCCTTACAATGAACTATTTCCGTTCAATGAATGAATGTTTCAATGAATTAACCGTTATTGTGAAAAATATTTGATGTAAAATAACTATTTTACATAAGTACACACATAAAAGCACATAAGTATGTGTCAGGTTAACTTTTAAACGTAAATTATTACGTATCTAAGTGTGATACATTTGTAATGATATCTAGTATTAATCTCTTTAATGTTATAAATTTTGACTGGCTCGTTGGTGCAGTGGTTAGTGAACCTGACTGGTGCGCCGGGGGTCGTGGGTTCGATTTCCACCCAGAATAAATATTTGTGTGAAGAACACAAATATTTGTTGTGTCTGGGTGTGAAAAATAAACATATATTTAAGCATATATTTATATGTATATGTATAGTTTATCAGCCATCTGGTTACCATATCACACGCTCTCTAGATGCTTAGTTTGGGATCCGATGACCGTGTGTGGAGATATCCCGAGATATTATTATTATTATTATTATTGCCAGTCCTCTCTCGTTCGAGCCGTATGGTATGTATGTTAGGTGTTCAAACACTCATTGTACTATGACAAATTGAAGTAGTTTCTTGATAGAACCAATTCAGTAACAAAATGAAATGAGCATTTTTGTTGTGTGAAATAAGGTGTCAAGAGACAGTGTTGAATTGTTAAACCTTATAGGAATTGATAATGACTGTTGCAATTCAACATCAAATGACTAGGCCATTGTTTGCTTCTATAGCGAATCATCTTTGGAGAAGCTTAACAGAAAAGTAAGATCTTCTGTCCTCAAGCTTCAAAAGAGCGTGGCCCAAGTCTATTTGTAAACTTATCAAATTCAAACAAGAGACAAGTTTCGTGTATCTACCAAATTTTTTTTTGCGTCACTAAATACAGAAAAACGGACGATCTATACACCATCAGACGCAATTATGAATGGAAAATTAACCGGAAACGAACGAAAAGCCATACGTGAGGCGTTCTGTCAAAAACATGACGCGGGTGGAGAAATGAATCTCGGATTGTAGTGGAAGTCCGCTTACACGCGTGCGTTTGACGAATCTCCGGAAACCACAATTTTTCTATGTGCATAATACGTCTGTATCATTGAGTGATTTAAAATTGAACTGACATTCTATCTACTTGGATACTAGTACTTTTGTGTGTATTACTGTCCAGTACTAAAGTATTTATAGTAGTAGTAATGATATATGTATTAAGATAATGGTATATCTAGATATACTATTAGCATAAGAAGCAATAATGAGCTATGTAGAGAACATCTCCATCTTTCTTTCATTCGTATTGTCACAAATGTTGTTCTATTCGCGTGTTTATTGATTATTTCACATTAATGTATCTTTGATGTCGTTGGAATGAAAGAAATACGATGAAATACGTCACGCTTGACTGTTTTTAGAATGATGTTTCAAACATCGTTAGTGTCATATTTAATGTAACACTAATGGTGAACTGTACTACTGTACTAGTACTTTGATGTCGCTTTTCGTTCAACTGGTTTGGGGCCGATACAAAATATTTTCTCAACAGTAATCTAATAATGTCTTAGGTCACTTTCACGCACGGCTCTCTGCTCCCGAATTAAACTCATCCTGCGGTAGAATGACCCGGCAGCTTACACCCTACACACGTTATACATACTAATATACATATATAAATTAACTATACTATAGGTACTCAAAAGAAATAGTCGTGTTTATCTTGCAAACATTTTTCCTCACGCCAAACCCACGACACTTAGCTAACAACGCTTAGTAAACCTCAATACTGAGCTAATATACAGAGATTATTCTTCCCAAGTCGTCATGACGATAACCACTGTCATACGATTCACACCGTCTCTTGAACTGAAATCGTATTACAGAAAACGTCTGTATGTGGTATGCCCTAATAATATCGAGGTCACCAATTCTCATAGAATATTTCATTTTGGCGCCTTTTTCCTGGCGAACCGGACTAATATTGGTCTGATAGAGAAGATAACATTATCCGGACCGGAGTGAGAAAAGCAATTACGGCAAAAACAAGGATTTATTTGTGTTCCATTTGGTCGATTTCTTTACACTTTAACCATGTTTTATTTTCAATTTGGTGACAGATTGTGTGCAGCTTTCCCGAAAGTATATAGTAAGTAAGTCGGCAGTAACTGGTAAGAAGACAGGTTGTGAGGAAATATACACAGAATTTCAAATAGGGCTGTACTGATCTGCAATCAATTACAGATAGTTCAGTTCGCCCCCTGTTATAGCGTAGTTATAGTGGCGACTAATTAGTATCAGATACTAGTAGTGTGTCTGATTGTTTTGTCAGATTTCTAAAACTAGCTCAACAAAATAATCAGTCATCTACAAGAAAAGCATATGGTTTCTTTATCGATCACACACGGCGAAAGACAGTAAATGATTCTGAATCTTTTAATCGTATAGTATAATCTGTTGAATCAACTTTTAATATACAAGTTCAAAAGCTAATGCCTTACCTGGAAACTGTTGTATATCTCATCGACTTCGGGTTTCCATTAGGGCTCTCCACCTCCTTCACGTCTTCGGTCGATACTGTAACAAAGGAAATCATTTCAAATATCACTAGAAATAACAAGTAAAAAGATGATAGGCTCATGACTAATTGAACGGTGGATTTCGAAATAAATTGTTTTTCTTCGTTCTAGGGTTTAAGCTTACTATCATTTTAAATATTATTCGTAGCAACATTTGGATAAAGTTCAATGGTTCAAGGTTCAAACTTCAAGGGTCTATTATACGTTATTGTATTAAATGTTTTTCGCAATATAGGTATTACAAAAAGGAAGATAAACTTGCAGATAAAAATAAATGTCGGAAATTGTAATTATTTGAAAAATATGGCCTCTAGCATAATCCGTCAACGCCTTACTTTTTATACTTCTCTGTTTGACTGGAAGCTACGTTACAAATATATGTAGCATTGAATTCTTAGTGATTTTCTACACCAGCCACCACAGAGTGACAATGAAAAGTTTTATATTATAGCAACTGCAGCAGCAAATATATATGTAATAAAAAAAAGGTAACATCGCGCCCGAAGAGGTGGGCAGAGGAATGTAGACCACTCCCACGTTTCATCAGTTATGTTTACGTCCCACTATGGAATAGGTGATAGGCCTATTGCCATACACCGGGCACATATCCAGATTCCGAACCACTACTAGAAAATCTCAATTATAAATTTAGTAGTGA
>DWFO01000922.1:0-17643 GCA_018246595.1 Mimoniades nurscia nurscia | reverse complement strand
TACGCGCGCGGCTAAACGACATCACAGAGCATTTGTCCACGTTAAAAAACAACTTGTTGTCATGGCTCCATTCAGTTGCCCTGTTTATGTCGCTTTGTAATTTTACATGTTATGTAGGTACACACCTGTACCTACCTCTTAGTTTAAGCTGTGACAAAATAATAAATAAATAAATAATTTCTGTTTAATTATGATTTGGACCAGAAATCCTCCGTACTAATAAAACAATTAGCGCGACTAACTAGGACTCGGTTACGGGCTGTAAATGATTTACAAATTTAAGCATCGCCAAGACATTTGAGCCTTGCATGAAACCGCTTAAAAATTGTGCTTTATAACAAGTCAATTATAACAAGGCGCTCTGAATTTAGTCGTTATCGGTAGGATTTTTATTTCGTAAGTTGACAAACAGGTAAATGCTCCGCTAAATGATAAGTGAAACTCAACAAACATTTCAGCTAAAGTTTTCAGGGCGGTTCGAAAAATTCCAACTGACAGGCTGACCACTAACCCGTGTTTGCCACCTGCCCTTGGCCAGCTCGGTATATAATTATCTTGACCTTTTTTATTCTTATGAGATACCCGTGATCAATAGTAGAATAAATAAGGTTTTAATAGGTGAATAATTTCCTGATAAATTTTTTTTCGCGTGTGAATTCTGCCAACCCGCAGTAGGCCAGCATGGTAGACTATGGCTTTAACTCTCTCATTCTAAGAGGAGACCCCTCTTCCAATAATAGAACAACAAAAAGATCGAAATAAAGAAGGTGAAGAATATGATATATTTGCGGTTATTAAATGCAAAAATATTTCAATTCTATTTGCACATAAAGAAGAAATTCACGTGGTCGATATTTTTTCATTTCTTACTTTATATGTACTAAGTATTTCATTTCCAAACTATCTCGTTGGACTGTTACACGAATTGGAACTTTAAAACAATACACATAAAGTTTGAACTATGTAGTTCCGCATTAAGTCGTTACTAATATATTTTATCCCGAATGTTAGTGGCACGCTATATTGAAGTCGGTTTAAGAAGTTCTCCAAGTTACTTATTGTTGTGGCATAAAAGTTTAAAGAAAGAAAGTTCGTACTAAATTCAACTTTTATACTGTTCCTATATAATATCATATGAAATGTCTATACATAATATGTATATGATTTTTTTATACCACTGATAATAATACCAAATGTTAATACCCCACTGAAAAATTGGGTGAAAAAAAGATAATTCTTCTATTGTAAATCTTGTAGTCTTCTTGACATAATCAGAGTATGGTAGGCATTCTATTTTTGAAAAGTTCCAATGTAGACAGTCAGTAAAATTACAGGTACAACCCAACAGCTAGAATAAGTGAGGGAAAACCGTAAATAAATTACCGATTTAATTACAGTAAAACATCGTCGCAGCTTTCTAGGATTGTTTACAAGGAGGAAAACTTGGAGTTTTGGATATAATTGCAAGTAATTTGAATACACAACCGTGGGAGCCAACAGATGCGGTGCGCGGTGTTATTCTGATACATTTTGTATCTTTGTTTTGGTGCTGCCCGTGTTTTTCCTTTGTCTCTGTATCGCTATCCACGGTATCCTCCAAGGGTCGTAAATCCGATTGCTCTGAATTAAAACCTTCTCTTTTTGATCCCAGAGGAGGGAATGTGCCATTAGTGCATCGTTGTCTTGTGTCGAACTAGATGCACCTTAGCTCCTCCGGGTTGCTTTGAAGTTTAGGTTTAAAGTCAGTACCATATTTTCACTTAGACAATATTTCATTTGTCAAATCTTTTTAATGGACTGTATTTTCTGATCGTGTTTGCACCCAAACTGCTGTAGCAGCATATGACTAAAATATGTTAATAAAAGTAAAATTATGATACTAGGGGTAACATAGTACGTAACATCACGACTGTAATCCCCGAAGAGATAGGCAGAAGAGTGTAGTACACTGCTAATGTTTCAGCGGTTACGATTACAGCCTACTATGGATTAGGTGGTGAGCCTATTGCCATACACCGGGCACATTTCCAGATTTCGAGCTACAATTAAAAAATCTAAATTAGAAAATACCAGTAGTGCCTGATTCAGGATTTGAACTCAGGGCCTCCCGATTTGCAATCGCGCTTGCAACCAAAATAATCAACGAGACAGTCAATTATTATTACAGAGCTATTAAAGGAAATTCATGACTAACAGATTTAGTGGCAACCCATATGATTTTGTCAATCTCTCTTTATAACCAGGGACGGTCTACAGCATCTTGTCACATTTCAGCACGAATCAGTGGGAATAAGGTCATCCCATTTGTCTGAAGTTTTTATATCGCCCATAAGACATTACACTTAAAAACCGTTATCATACAATAGCAACCCGGCCCAATCGCTTAACGTGCTCACCAAAGCAAAGAAACGCTCGTGAAAAATTTCCCCGCGCGGCCACACATCATAACCCACCATACCATGATGCTTCACTTTACATATCGCCCTCAATTTGCAACCTTAACACTACTAAATTGAAAGAATAGTATTTGTTGCTGTCTAGAAATATCCTTGTATTGTGTATGTATAAAATATGATTACTCACTGTCATTCGGCAACACTCCGACGTCTAAGGGGTACTACTATTGTTAAACTTTGACTTTTTTTTACTAAAGGCAGTTTTTGCAAAATGCCTAAGTTCACTGCTCGATTAAGGCAACATTCGAGGGGCTTTTGGGAATAATTCTCGCGTTGGACATACGGGTAGGAGATCAAAAAAAATGGCTTGTCGTATCATCTACTCTGCTGCTCGTAAGCACTCAGTATAGTCGCCTCTTACAACTTCCTGCTATTCCGACATGGGGTTGGGAGATGTATTTTTACTCCACCTCGCCGTGAATACGATAGAGTTGTGTATATCTAAATGAACTTCTAAGAACCCCGTCATAGGCGAAGAAGTAACCAGTGATCCACTTGCCCAATGCTCGTCAATTTTGTAAGTAAGCAGTCATTTATATTTAATCGTCTTATTGTATTACAGCTCATTATTACCACGAGCACCATCTGCTCAGCATCCCTGACTTCATAAATAATGCAACCAAAAACACTATACAGATCATATTCGTGGTTGCCCTATCGAAGATGTATAACCTTATTCACGATATGAACAGAATAAACCTGTTTCCGTTTCGGTCGTATATTTTAGCCTAATGATCCTACATTATGCAATACGTACATAAGTAGAAAGCCTTATCGAGTTGTCGATTGAATTATTCAAATCCAGGTTTAAGTATTTGTGTTTCAGGACAAGTGGACATGTAGTTCAATCGATTTTCAACCGTAAGGGTTGAGCATAAAATCCATTTGAGGTGCCATGATATAATGAAATTAATAGAGTAGTGATTTTATCAATAAATAAGCACGTACGAGGAACCGTATTGACCTACGATTCAGTTTGTATGAAACCAATAATTTTGTCCACGCAACGTAGTAACGAGAATATGTTACTGTGTATTGTTCTCCAAATGTATACTAAATGCTTGAGTGCACGGCAGTGCATGGCCAAGTTTCTACATATTAACTCTCGTTTTTATCAATGTTTTTGTTTTTACTCGCTCAAACTGTAGTACTTCGACCGCTAAAATAAAAGTTTGTATTTTATTTAGGATTACAAAAGCAAATCCCAGTTATGTTAGCTTTTTCAATATTTGCTATTGGAATTAAACATGTTGCAGAACATTTATTTTAATACCCTTATTAATACGAATAGTTTGTTAAACGTTTTATTAAATTTAAGGCTATGAAAAATATTAGTAAAACAATGCACTTCGGTAGTTCTTTTCTCATTATTCGTTTCCAGATAGTAATACAAAGGTATATTTTATCGTATTCAACAGAACTTGGCTCGTTTTTTTAAAGAAAAAACTAAATCGTGCATATGTCGTGTTCACTTACAGTCTACCGTCGCGCACCGACTTGAAGTTTGCGTTTCGTTTTCGAAATACGTTTGGTTTATGGTATTTCGTGTCAGTTGTACAGCTGATAACATCACTGTAACCCTATAACCTATTTACAAGCTTTACATGAATGGGATCGGTATATCAAACACGATATCTAAGGGTGTCTATCCACCGACTGTGGTACCGTGTCCCACGTCCTAGTAGGTTGTGACCGATTTAGGTATTGAGGGTAGCGTATTAACTAAAGAGTATGTCAGCAATTTGATGTCCAATCAAGAAAATTCGTCAGTGGACCTACAATTTAATATCCAGATTTCAACTACGGAAAAAATACTCGTGAACACATTTTCATCATCAAACAACGACTTCCAAATATTTTTCTGCCCTTGATTTACAAGTTATTACAATGTACACAAGAAGTATGTACAAGAACACAAGAAGCACTGCTGCTAAACAGCAGAAAATACTGTTCTACAGTAACTAAACAGGTAAATTTAATAATACAATCAGCTTAATATGCAGCTGTATTTACGTATTAATGTACGCAAGATATAATATGAAATCTACGCCAACACTGGGCGCTACTCAAATTCGCGTGCTGGCGCCGTTGCCAAAACAGATAAGCGTAATCTGCGCATGTGGCCTGTTTGTATTACTTCTGAATTTACACGTATATTGTGCCATGGAGATTGCAAGCGATCTGCACGGCAGAGCGACGCTGGCCGCAACGGCTCTCTGGGCCTGCCGCAACCAATTTTTACCAAAGTGCCCTCGTTCCAGAAGGCACGCAAGCGCTTGTCATTACCGTTTTCTATCGTCAAATGCCTCGTCGAATGCCTGTAAAAGGTTTTTACGTACATCGCATAAACGCATTGTATTACAACGGAACCATTCACGTGAAAGAATCGTAGCAGAGTACGGTGTTACTATGCCGTATTAGTAAGCCGTAGAAGAAATTACTGTTATTGTTTTTTTGTAATATATAATCGTACATATTTTTTTCCCTTGTATTTTAAAGTAACATCACGCCTGTAAGTCCCGAAGAGGTAGGCAGAGGAATGTAGAACACTCAACTTGTGTTTTAGTGTGCAATAAAGTACATTTTATTTATTCGACGTGTAGTTTAATTACAAATATTGTATATTCAGATCGGTGGTCGTGTCGGATGCAAACACGATTGCCCGATCGGGAGGTCCTGGGTATAAATAACAGGTTAGGCACTATTAAATTTTACCAACTTAGATTTTCTAATAGTGGTTCGACCTCTGAATATGTGCCCGGTATATGCCAATAGGCTCACCACCTATTCCATAGTGGGACGTAAACGTAACTGGTGAAACGTGGGAGTGTACTAAGCTCCCCTGCCTACTTCTTCGGGGATTTCGGACGTGATGTTACGTATATCTACATACAAACTTCATTCGTTATTAACACTAAGTGGGACATATTAGAATATGATACATATGGCTTTATATGAATGGAACAGGAGCGTGTGGACAGGACCTTAGCAGAGCTGTTGCCAAAACAGATAAACGCGGTGTATATTTGTTTACAACAAGAGCCCGCGATGTGGAAAATCTAGCTGAAGTGTAGTTCTGACTTGAGTTATGCAAGTCGTTTGTACGAGGCCTAGGCTAAGCGCTCAGCTGCTTGTGAGATCACGAGCTTTAGACGAGTTACGAGGGTAGTTTTGTTAGCTACGTAAATAAAGTTTCCGAGTCCGCGGACAGTATAACATATGTTGACGGTACATAACAGCTATGTATTACATAAACATGCCAAGAGTTGATATAAATTTTTTGTAACGTCACTGGAGTGTAGGCATAAAATTACATACATATGTAATGTACGGGTGTATTAAGTATAATACTACATATTTTAACATTCTAATAATTGCCTTTGTTTCGCGGCTGAATAAGTAAAATTAATTTTAATATTGGACATTCTAAGACTATGTCCGGGGCAATTTAAAGCAAGACTTATTAATAATATATTTAGTATTTTGTGTTCGCCTCGTTAGTCGAATGGTTTCCAAGGTGACTGCTGATCGAAAAGTCATGGGTTCGAGTCCCGACTGGGTTATTATAGGATTTTACTAAAATAGCATTTCTAGTTAGTTACTAGTATTAGGTTGGAGTCTGTATACATGTCCGGTGTATGGCAACAGGCTCACCTTATATTCCATAGGGAAACGTGAACGTAACTGGTGTAAGGTGGCAGTGTTCTACATTCTACTGCTTACATCTTTGGGAATTACGGGCGGGATGTTACGTTAGTACTTAATTAAATTATAATAGCCAGATTTGCCTTAAAGGTATTGCAGCTCATAAAGGCTAGAATTTAACGCCTCATATTTCAATATGTCACGCAAAAATACTTCCTGAATCTTCCTAGACTACATCAGCTCGAAGTTAGTCGTAGATCCAGTACTGCAACAATTAAATGTTAGATAAGTTAAAGTTAAAAGTTCCGTCTTTTAGATACGCTCCCTGCATTGTTTGGCATATTTTCTTACAAGTAAATATACATACTTATAGTATGCTATGCTATACTATACCCTAAATATACTAAGCCTCAAAAGCGACAAATTTTATAAATAGTAATTTAGTTCCTTGATTAACATCATATTGTATATGTATGTACATGTGTAGTTAAGGGCATAGTTTTTTTTTGTTGGTAAATTGAATCTAGGTAGAGCGGTACATCGAACGAACCTAGCCTAGACTTTATGCTGGGTTAAGCCTAAGTTATGACGCCACTAATGACAGGTCGTGGCATCTTGATTGAATTATGGCACTTATAGGATTAAGGGTTGCCAGCTATAGGGTCGGATTATCCGGATTATAGGGGCAACTGGGATTATGAAGTTTGTAACGTATTAATTAATGGTAAATATATTCGAGTATAACTGAAAAACTTGGTGCAAAATTGACATTGATTTGGCTGTTTATGAGCCTGTAAGTAATTTTATTGTTCATTGTTGAGTTCGTAATGTAAAACCCTTCTTTTATGTATCCTGTATAATCTTTCCTTTATTTTCAAACTAAAATAATCTAAAGAGTCAATCAACCAATAATTTATTGTGCTCACCTTTTATGGATATAATTTTTTTTATAGGTACTGTCAAATTATTATGGACAAGATAAATAAAATAATATGAACATCGTAATATACTTACTTAAGTTTGATTATTTCGTTGCTGAGAATAATAATTACACAATGCCGTGTATTTAATTGCTATCGCACACTCTGCGTACCATGTTAGGAGTCTGATGTGACGTCATAATAAAAAGTGATCGACCGCTCCGTTCGCGTTGGTGTATGTGTGTACTGAATGGTGAACCTGACCTTTGCGTCTGACCCTCTCAGAAGAAATACTATGTTACTGTATATTTATATGTATTTACATACGTATGTATGTATTACATCAGTTACAATAACAGAAACTTTCTTGTAACTTAAATTAGGATCATATGGCCGTGCGTAGAGTTGTCCCATTTTTTTAATTTATTTATGTGCACATAAATTACACAGTAAAATGGATACAGTAGTTGTACAAGGGCTTAGTCCATATTGAAATATCTTCCAGTAGGTGTGCTGGCGGAAAATTAGTTTTCTAATGCCAACCTAGTGTGTACAGATTCAATAATACATACACACTAAACATACATACATAAAATACATATATACTTACATGCAAAGCTAAAAAATAAGTATATAAACATAAAAACAGAAGTAAATAAACGAGCTTAAGTAGACATTTTTAACACGTTGTTTGAAAACTGAAATAGCCTCCGAATCTCGTACATTAATTGAACAAAAAAAAATGTAAGTTGACTGTAACACAACAATTGTGGTTTGATATTTATTTATATGGAAACAGTTATACTATAAAGACGGCGACAAGATTAGCCAAACTATAACAAGGTTCGGGTCAAGTTTAATTAGTTTGTGGATTTAACTGAACGAACTTAGCTCGGTTACTTGGTTAATTGGATTACACTGAGAAAGCAGACGGCGCGGGTGAAGTATTATGTTGTTGGATGCTGGCTTTTCGAAAAGGTCGTGTTGCTTCAGTTGATGTGTTTCGTTAGGGTGAATTAACCCGACTTTTCAAAAGTTTTATTTATTTTTTTCGCTAATGGAAAAAGCGCCAAAAAGCCATCCATCTACAACCGACATAAGCGATTCGCACAGAAAAATTCAAATCGTAATCACAAAGTCTTATTTTCATTACATCATAAAATACATATGCTTAATTAACGTTAAAATCAAATTTGATAAAAATATTATACGTATACAATTTACTGTTTTCATCAATTTTAAAAGTCTATGGTTATATCAGAAGTAGCTACCTAAGTATCTACCAAGTCTACCTAGGAATTTTTCCTTTTAAACCTTATTAACCCTTATAAATGCTTCTTTGCTCTGCCGTCAATTATTCATGTTTTATATATTATTATTGCAAAATAATTTTTAGTTCATTATTACAAAACATGCAATAAAAGATCTACATTTAGTATATTAAAAAACTTTCATTTAAGACTATATTGGAAAGCTACAGTATATCGAAAGAAATACCTGAATAAGCTAAACGAGGTTATTTCGATATTATGTTTCTTTATAATTATGATATACGCTACAATCCGACTTCCTCATAAAAAACTCAGGGCTCGTATTACAAATTCCTTCCTCAGCTTATAGCTATCCGAAAGTAATCTTATATTCATCTCGCGGAAATAAGAATATACGGAATGAGTGTGATGCGGAGGGGACAGGAAGACGAATTTTGTGTCGCACTCTGAATTATATGCGTCGATGTGAGGCCTAAAAGTTTGCGTGCAATTTCGTATAGTATAAGCAAGAGTTGCCCATAAAACGACACCCACGACACGAACGATCACAACACATGGTGTAATGTTTCGTATAATAACGTGCCTATAACCACGGCTGCAATTATAGCAGGTTAGTTATAGGCAACTTTTACTAACGTTGCAAGTATACCATGGAGACGGGTGGAAAATTACCGTTAGACCGGACTTCCTGTCTTTATTTCATAGGTGACCCAAATATGACTAGTTACTATTTTGTTAATTAGAGATCCAAAATGGCATTGATGAGAACGTTATTTTGCCGTAAAGCCAGATAGCAATGTTCTGTACGATATCAAGACGCATGTTAAAGATATTACCGAGAGCATTAGCGAATTATCTGTTTTGTGTGTTTACTACGCAGACGCGCACTCAAGTAGTAATCATAACGGGGATATGACTTACAACTCGTATCGCGTGATGACATGCCGCATACTGGCGTCATATGCTTTTTACGTTACAATATTATAAAAGTCTGAATTTATACAAATGTGTACTGAGACATCATTTCATTATCAATAACCCTTTTATCGTTCCACTGTTCGATAGATCGTTATAATATTATTTAAGACTTGTGACTTCTGCCTACTGGCGAACTATATCATTACCTCATAATTCTGAGGGAAGACCCCTGCCGGATAGTGGAACAGTAAAGGGATTAATGCTGTCATTTAGAGCAGTAATAAAATACTAATCTATCAAAATCTAAGGTTTGTGGTTAATGAACCATATACACTGCACTTTTACGTCAGAAATATATATACAAATGATACTGCGGAACAAAACGTTCTAGAATACATTCAGCGCAACCAACGGGGCATAAGTCACAGACTGCAGTTTGTACAGGCGAGAACAAAACACTAGTTTTTCCTTAAACTCGTCCCGAGCTATGAGGCGTGAAACGAGCTAGAACTTGTAGAGGCTACACCTCTGGCCAGTGCGAGGTATAATATTTATTTATTGTATAATGATACAGTAACGGGGTATATTATTCAACTATATAGATGTAATAGAAAATATTTAATTGAACTATTGCGAAGCATTAAGTAACCGAAATCATGATTAAATACAAAACATGTAAGGCGTAAGACATCAATTAAAATAATGATAAACAAACTAAAAAATAAACAATTTATAATAACAATCATCTTCAACGTCATCATTAGCCCATTGCGGTCCACTGCTGGACGTAGACTGCCCCTGAGTTATGGTTATGGTTATGCTTATAGTCCCCACGTGGGGCATATAGGTTGGGGATCGCAGAGCACAATTACTAGCACCGCCTACTCTGCTGCCCGACTGCCCAACTTCCCGATTTTCAGGGCACATAGCTGTGTCTAGGCAGGCCGCGCAATAGCGACACCCTGTATCCAGGCACGGGGTCTTGCAATGTGTTCTTAATCTGCCCCTACACTGAGGTGCAATAATGATAATTATCATTAACTATTATAGTGGAAATAAACCATAAATTTAATATTCTGAATGCCATTACATCAGGAATACAGACTATGTATTTCAAATTATACGACGAAATGACAATGAAACCTTATAACATATTATGATACTTAATCAGCTCTTTATGTCACAGTTATATAGAAATAAAGTGCAATTATATGAAAGGACAAGTTTTCACGGCCTGATGTGTACAGCAATGCGCTTCAGTTCTTGATATAGTGTTATTGTTTTGCGAAAACAATGCAGTCCTGAAAAAGGATAGCTGTTTAATTCCATGTTAAAACCGCGATTCTTCTTTTTTAATTTTTATTTGTTTTTGTCCCATTGGTACAACAAACGGCAATATTTTTCCAGCTTCCTGTAAATCCTGAAGCGGCCATTTTGTTAGTGAACCGCTTTTGTCCTTCATAGTGTTTGGTCGAATGATTTCAGAAATTAAAATACTTTTTAATCAAAGCACCGTTCAAGATGCACTGACTACGATTATTCCATCTTAATCTATACGAAATGGAATACAGCAAAATAAAAGAAAATTATACGAGTTGCTCCTGTTAAATGAATTTTATTATTAGTTTCATGAACAATGCAAACGAATAACTATCTTCTCGTCTACGTCTTTATGGATTCATTATTGGTTACGAATATTCATTTAAAATGCGAGAAGACTTAGTTTTATAAATTCTAAGATACGCTTCAACAACGATGAAGTAATATGTAAGATATTTTTGTCCCATGTAATGTTTAAGGTTTATTCAGTTATATTGCGTGTGAGTTGTGAAGTAAATAAACGAGGTAGTCATATAGAGTTACAGTAACAAATGTGTTCCATACAAACATAGATACATATCTTCATGTCAGGTTCCTCATGGGACAGTCAGAGAGCACAGAGTGCTAAATATGTACCTGTATCCTTATAGATCTACCGCGCCTTCTCCACATTCGTCACTCTCTACATACATGCACACCGGTTTAACAAATCTCTTGTGAATACGAGACATAAATTAAGTTCCGTTTTACGTCTTATATAAAATAACTTTATTTATAATGTTACTAAATATATCGTGGAGAGAAAATAAATTATTTCGTACATAAAAGCGTGTGAAGGTGTAAACAGTGTGCGCAGATCACTTAACAATAGTTCACGACCGATGCGGGTTACAATAGTAAATACAGTATTTCGGATACATATTTTTATGTGATTATCTTATTCATTTGAGAAGTTCCTTCATTCAGTTCCCTACTGCTTTGCCATTTCGAGGACGAGTTAATGCATAAAGATACCATCAAATCTGCGAGCGAAAAGTCGGAGAATGTTGAAAATTTCCACAACTGCAGTAAGTAATTGTTGTTCTTTGTTCATTGTTCTTTCTAGAGGTAATTAGTACTCGCGAAGCTAGATATACTCTTAGAAAATTTTGTCACTGAAATTTTGTCATTAAATTGAAAGAGAAAAAGAATTAAACGCACAATATTATGTCTTCATCAACATCGTTGTCATCATCAATAAACTTTCTATTGTTCCACTGAAGGCTACTCTCATATTACAAGCATTAAGACCATAGTCTGCCAGGCTGGCGAACTAGAAATTAATACATTCCATACATCTTAAAGAACATTAATGAAAACTAATGCAAGGTCTCCTTAACATACGTGCGTTTGTAAATTAATAACATTTAATGTATAGGAGAAGTTAAATGTAATTGTGCATTATACAGAAATTATTCCCATAAATTTTTCATATACATTTGGCTATTTTGTAAACTTTATTTGTCTCTACTCCGATCTTAACCGTAGCTTGTAGATATATAAGACCAGTTGCCAATACATTGCTAGCTTTCTAATTAATGTACATTGTACGTAATCTATAAATATAATTATTTACCTAACAACGCGTTACTGGTATGCCCCAAGGCGTAGATGATGAGGATTAAACATATGTATATACAGACTCGGAATATATGTTCGAATACATTATTCAAATGTCCTGTCAGCGTAAAGTGAAATCAAAACTCATTGCACGATCGAATGGCGTGGTCAATGTTATTTGCAAATAATATAATATCTTGAGACATCTGTATACTTGGCCATCTGATACAAGTCAAAAGCAACACAGACTGCGTATTTAGCAATAATTGTGGAGTACACTCACGTCAGCTTGACTTACAATTGGTATGATTTATATGTATAGAAGAAGATTGTGCCATTAAAAAGATTGGTTGTTTTATCTATCTGGCTATTTCTCGGCGACCAATGAAATTTTAATTGAAAGTCAACATTCGGTCACTTACATTCGGAAAATTTTACGCCCGAAAACAATAAATCGACTCATCAAACTCTGTTATTATGATTTATTTAAAGTTGAGACGAAAATAGAGTTAACAAAAGTATTTTATCTGACAATTCAATCTGTGTGTAATAAAGACTGAAAGCTTAAAAGCTTATCAATCCAATTTGTGTGAAAATAAATATAAAATGTTATTTATCACTCCCCGCAGCCTAATTCTTCAGTTTAGAACTTTTATCCTAAGACTTCAACATTGGAGTCTTAAAATCAGTTCTATAATTCTCATTGGAGAATAAAAATAACTCTTATAATTTATTTATCGTATATTTGTATCCCTCCCTCTCTACCCACTTCGGGGATTACAGGTGTGATATTACTTTTTATGTTACGTTTAGTGTATTTACTAAATTATACCGTTATATTAATAGGTATTCATATTAAATGTGCTGTTGTATACATTTTTAAGAAATGAGCTTATGTAGGTATCGAAAATGCTACTTGTTTAAAAATTATCCAGAGAAGTGAAGATTTACATGTATTATTAAAATGTGCAATGTTTCACAACCTAATTTAATTAAATGAATAAAATATATACGAATCTAGACTTTCGACTATTATTGATCAAGTGATGTCCCTTACGGGGAAGGCAGAGTACGTCTCAAAATACTTCATCTCCTAGGTAAACGTACTCACGGACCACGAAAGGCCTATTCACCGTTGCTTTTAAGAGTCCTAAGTTCTAAGACGCCCGCAAGTGCGTCGCGCTAGGAGGAGGAGGAGGAGGTCGCGCTACCAATGTGTGCAGGAGATCCCGGAGTCCTCCTATTAGCGCTAAGAAAGGCAACAAAGGGGGTTTTAGTGCGGTAAAATCCCACGTAACCCGGTATCTCTCCCAGGGTACCTTTTGAAGGTTTCCCCTACGTAAACAAAAAAGCAGGTTAGGTATTTGTGTCCGGAAACAGATCGTGACAATGTTCCACTATTTTGCTGTCTGGACAAAAAACGTGGAACCAAGTCGTTTCGCTCTAGCAGTTGGGACATCTACCAGATTGGGATGGTACATTATTATTACATTAAATGTAGAAAAAAAATCTGAATAATACCAAAGCGTATAAAGTACTAGGAGTTCAGAAGAAACGTGGTGCTGTCAGTTACCGAAGCGTGCACAATTCGATAAGTATGCAAATACAAAATCTCCCCAGCGACAGAGCACGAGTTGTTTCCTTGTATCCAGTTTAATATATGCAACGGGGGCGAGTTTCTTATGGGTGGGACATGATGCATTTTTAGGGGTCCACGAGACCTCGACGTCTTCAAATTAAGATTACTATGATATTGGATATGTAATTTGAAGTTTGCTTTTATGCTCGTCGTGGGCACATTTTCGACAAAAAATTTGATCTGTAGGGTACCTTTCACAACACAGACACAACATACATATAGTAGCGTTATATGTCCTAAATCTTGTTATTTTTTTTAAAATAGATAATGGCGTTGTAAATAGATATTGTTTCACTAAAGTTTCCTGCATATTTTGACAGAAAGACTCCTATTAACTTAGGAGCACAGGCAACATTAATTGTATTTTTTAATAACAACGTTTTAAAACCGCCTTATGCCGTTGTGTATCTACTTAAATAATGTTCAGCATCTAAACACATCTGACATTTTTTGCAGTTATATGCCCTGAAATCCGTTATTTAACGATAAAAAGAGTTTATTATGTTACATCGCACAATAATAGTATACGATTGAGACAGCTACGCGCCCTAATTCAAATTTGGAATGGGAATTGAAACACAACACGTCCCTAGACATAAACGGCAATTCCAAATGCCAGAAGCCGATATGTATTAAACAGAAAAACATTTAAAATTATCGTAACATTGTAAATACAATGCCCAATATGTGACTTACTCACACACACAAACATCACCACACACCCATATCAGACGCCATTGATAGATACTTCAAAGTCACAAGTCACAAGAAGTCACAAGATACTTCAAAATAAACATGCTGATGGCACACAACATTTCCATTTGGACCGAATCGCAAAATGAAATGATATCCATCGACTAATCCAATCCGATAGCCAACGTTGCTAATTCTAAACGGCAAATGGATGCTCCGCGTACGAGTTGCGGTCACGCGAATTAATAACATACGATGTGCTGAAGTTAAGACTGAGAGCCAATATTCCAGATAATTAGATTATTTTATTATGATATAATGTACTTAGCGATCGATATCCTCCATCTACTTATGTATATTTATAGTTAAATCAAAGTAAAAAGATGTACCTAAATATTTTTTTATATGTACAATATGTAGGTACCACTATTTTCAATTCAGTATTTATTCTTGATAAACTATAAGAATTTTCATTATCTTTTTTCTTATTACACTGTTGTAAGAGTCGATTTAAAAGTTATTCTGAAAGGGCTATTATATTTCAGATTTCAAGGTATTTCATAACGTTTTACACAGGCTGTGTAACAACAAGCTTACACAAACATCAGTTTACATTATCAATATACTCGTACATATAATATTGTAACATCAGAAATTGCGATATTTACTCAAATTACCATTTTCTAAAATCAATAATTTTAAGGTATAAATTCAAACTACAAAAGTGTTTAATAGTTTATTCAATTTTATGTGTCAAAAATAACCACCTTTCTTATAAACGACCTTGGACGATGAATTTCCAATAATCCTTTTAATTACTCACTTACGTGATACAACGTGATACAACTTACGTGATTTCGTTTCTCAATTATTTTATCATTATATCAACTAGCCTACTTCCTACGGTGTAGACACAGAGCACCGAATGACAAATATTTCTTCCGCCGCAAATCTGAGACGTACTCTTTCTACGTTTATCAATCTCTTCATGCACGCACGCCGATGTCAGAAAATACTACAGAAGATACATGTCGTCTTTGAGCAAATCTTTTCCATATTTTGTATATAATGTACGTATGTTACGAGTACATACATAACATATTACCACTGAATGTACCACATAATAATGGTCTAAATTCTTAGTACACATAGAACTGCAAAATGGGTGAATTTATAAAGAACAAAAGCTGAGAGAGGAGTAAATTAAAAAAGAAATTGACATTAATGGTCTTTTGAGTGAATCTTGCGCTAATTATGGCTGCAGTTTTCCGCATAATGATAGCTTTGAAGGTGGAAAATTGCTCCGCGTAAATGTTGGTGTAATAGAAACCATTTTTTTCTATCTTGCTTCTGCTGTAATATATAATCATTAGCATTTAATGAACGCCCCGTTATATTGACTTCGTTCGCGTTTACGAGCGAATATATTTTTAACGAGTTAATTTATGATCCGAGCAGTGTTCGATATGGTGTACTTTTTTGAATTAAATGGCAGTGTACCGCAATTCTCTGCCGGCCTCTCCGAGGATCACGGGAGTGATGTTCCATATATGTATATAGTCAGAAATTGATATAGCTTTGCGATCTCGTGTTAAGATCCACGGTATGTCCCGTGTTTTCCGTGTCAACAACGCAACCGACAGCTGCAAGGCCCCCCGGAATCCATTCGAGAACCCTTAAGTGGTGTCTCGAGGTTGCAATGTGTACGTACGTTTCTTTCACTTGCAATATTGTCGTTGTCTGTTTGTGATAGAAAAGTACTTAAATTATTTTTCAATAGAGAAAAATTGTTTTGTTCTACGTAAAAAAAAAAATAGTTCTCTATTCCCACGTTTTACCTATTACCTTTCAGTCCCAACATGGAATAAGTGGTGAGCCTATTCTCATACACCGGACATATTTATTTACAGATTCCGAGCCACTACTAGAATATTTAAAATGGAAAATCCAGTAGTGTCCGACCGCGAATTTGAACCCAGGACCTCCTGATCGGCAACCGCGCTTGCAACGAACACGACCAACAAGGCAGTCAATGTTGGAACGAAAAAAGGTTCAGAAAAAAATCTAATGGTATTGATGAACGCGTGTGAACATGACGCTATAATGTAACTTTTCCTCGCTTCTCTTTTTTTTTATTATAGTTTACTAGCCGTCTGGTGACCATACCACAAGCTCTATTGACGCTTACTTTGGGATCAGATCACCGTGTGTGGAGATGTCCCGAGATATTATTATTATTATGATTCCTGGTGTATAATATGACATATTATACATACATAATATGCCTACTACGCTAGTCATTGATGGCTTTTGATTTCTTTCTAAGTTATATGAAAAATTATTCCTATATGAAACATGAAGAAAATATAAAAAATTGTTTTGTGTGAAAATTTTCACGGAAATATAAAATTGTAATAATATCGGAGGTCTTCTCAAAAGTTTAAAAGTTACAGTACGTAAGGTTCTTTATCTCTAAATAATGCAGTGATTTTTTAAAGAAAGTAGTTAATTCTAATTTTTTATGCAACAAGCGTACAGACCTTATTATTAAGATATAAAAACAGCTCTCAGCATTTGTATTCTCAAACTGCATTCACTGTACCTGAGTTTGCACTCATTCCTTTGTATAAGTATTTACATATTAATTTAATTTTAAATCACACCAACATACCGCTTTATTACTGAATCACTTAAGATCAGACCTATTGTAACTGATAGTACCTATAATTAAAAGTGAAAACCAACTAAGACCATAAATATTCACTGATACCTATACATTGAATAAACTAGTGATAGCCTAGTGGTTTGAAATTCGACCTCTCACTCCGGAAGCCCGAATTTAAATCCTAGCGCGCACCACTTTACACAATATACGTTTTAAGTTTAAATATCACTTGCTATAACGATAAAGGAAAACATCGTGAGGAAACCTGCACACCTTAAAGTTCTCGAAAAAAAAATATTCTTTTAGGCGTGTGAAGTCTTCCAACGCGCACTTGGCCAGCATGAAAGACTATGACCTCAACCCTCTCATTCTGAGAGGAGACCCATGTTCCAACCGTAGAACGATAAGAGGGTCGAAATAAAAATGCATTGAATGATAATTTAAAAAAAAAAGTAACTTCACGCCTGTAATCCCCAAAGAGGTAGGCAGAGGAATGTAGAACATTCCCACGTTTCAC
>DWFO01000921.1:0-17646 GCA_018246595.1 Mimoniades nurscia nurscia | reverse complement strand
CATCATCTTTCTATGTAATTTCCTTACTGTATATTATTGTTGTTTGTTTCCCAACCAATAAATAAATAAATAAATAAATAAAATAAATAATAATCAAATTACTGAACAAACAAAGGGTTTTATGAATTACGTTATCACAGTTGTGGTTGTATTGACTGGGTTGAGTTGCAATTTATTTTTATATCTTGTGTTCATGTACTTATGTATACCCGTGCTAATTACAAGTGTATCATTGTATTGCTCTTGCTATTACTATTAAAGGTAACACCACACCTGCAATCACCGAAGAGGTAAGCAGAGGAATGTAGTACACTCATACATATATTTCACCACCTACTTTTACGTGTCACTATGGAAAAGGTGTCAGTCTATTGTCATGTACCGAGTAAAAATCCAGACTCTGAGTGACTACTAGAAATGTCTACTAGAAATTATAAGTTAGAAAATCCAATAATACAAGTTCCGAGATTTGAACCCAGGACGAAGCTCTTATTGTTATTAGTATTGGTATATTGTAATCCATGTCGGAGCGGAGTAAGAATATTTTCCTCGACACTTGCAGGGTGTCCTAAGAGGTGACTAAACCGGATGTTAGCAGATCGCGGTATAGCACTATTTGCGTAGGCACAGGTAAATACCGTGACCGCCTACATTCAGCCAGGACACAGGCGGTGCGAGAAGCTATGTTCTGCGATCCCCAAACCGCACGCTCAGCGTTGGGATTATTGGAAAAACTCCACGAGGAAGGTCTTTGTTCAACAGTGGGCTGCAATGAAATGATAATGATTGCCATTCTCGTTTGCATGGTGGTCACGATAGGGATGAAGATTACTATATAATAAAAATAAAACTATAATTTACAAATCTTAACGGCATATAATTTTGCGTGAAACAGCTTACCTCCTCGAGGCTTTATGCCTCGTTATGACTGACAGTCGTAAAATGGGTGTGCATTATTTTATTTCCTCTTCTGCTGTATTCAGATGAAAGGACATTAACATAATGCGCTCACACAACTTGACAGATGTCCCCGACCGCATAATCGGGCGAGAATACAAGATTTCTTAGAAAATGTATGCAGTCATATAAAGTTCACGATAAGAATTGTATCATAGCCTCATAAATATTGATTACTTTTAACCAAACCGCTTCGTTGGTCAAGCAGTTGCTAGCGGGACTGTCGGTTGAGAGATCCTAGGCTTCAAATCCCGGGTCAGGTATTTTTCACAGGATTTTCACGTACGGGATTTTTCAAACTTGGAATTTCTACTTAAAGTTTCCAGTGCGGTAATAGGCCCATCATTTATAGGACTTACGTCCCACGTGTTGTTACGTTTCATCAGTTACGTGTGGGAGTGTACTGTACTCCTCTGTCCACACCTACGGGGATTTAAGGCGTAATGCCACGTTGAAGACACGTAGTCTTCTTTTAATCTTTAAAAATGCATATCTAGAGCACAAGGGGTAGATCTTGCTCGCGTCCCCTGAGCACACTCTGTACGTACGCGGCGATCATTTATCATACTGGCCGCCTTCTGCGCCATAGATATGGAAGATTTAGATACAAATAAGACACTTTCGTACACTACAATGTTATTAGATTGAATATAACTTTATGCCATGATTACTGTGCGGTTTTAATAGAGCTAACCTTCTAATATTAAAAAACTGCGGAATGTTGAACTGTGACTTTTATAAACTTATAAAGTAGAATAAGCGTCTTGTCAGCAATACAATAGCATTGTGTTGGTTGATTGAAGCCATAATATTCTGCAGGAACAAATGAATGATCAATGAAAGTTAACACTTGCGAACTGTTACAAACAGCCTGTGCCCCCCTTTCTGCAGACTCGGCATACAGACTTGCATCCTCAGCACTTCTCCTACTTCCCCTCCGCTCAGTCTTCCATCCTTATCAGTCTCAGTTCAGCATCCACACCAAACGGTCGCGTCCCCTTTCATAAAAGAATTTTTTTTTTCAAAAACCCTTCGACCCTGATGCTCATAATACATATAAGGAATTTAAATCATAGAGATGTTATAGATATACTAAGCAAAAAAAAATGTCGTGTTGATAGAAACAGAAAGTACTCGTACATGAATTTGTATGCCTGTAATCGTATCTGACTAGTTTCTTCAGTACCTGATGCGCAAGTTGTTAGCGGATACAATAATTTAAAGAGAGAGGCGAGTACCAAATTAACTTTCACTTTCTTTATCGGCAGGACGACTCTTTGCTTGAATCGGCTACTCTACATATATAATACCTCTATGATTAAAATACGTTGCGCGAGATCGGGAGGGACGTCGGTGTTCGGATAGAGCGCACTGCTGCTTTGACAAGGGTCAAACGTGTACATTATCATTCCACCTCACGCTCTCGGTACTAATAGTGATTTTTTGGATCATTTTTTTTCGTGTCACAACCTAGTGAGACGGATATTTGGCGACGATATAACGTAACGCAACATTACGCCTGTCATCCCCGAAGAGGTAGACAGAGGAATGTAGCACACTCGCACGTTTCACCAGTTACGTTCACATCTCACTATGGAATAGGTGATGTACCTATTATCATACACCGGACACATATTAAGAATCCGAGACATTATTAGAAAATCTAAATCAGAGAAATCCAATATTGCCCGACCCGGGATTTGAACACAGGACCTTCTGATCAGCAGTTGCGCTTGCAACCAACACGACCAACGATGGACGTTGGATTAAACTGTATGCTGTAGTATTGAAACATTAAATACAAGACAAGTGTACGAACAGTCGAATCCAGTAATAGATTGACAATATCTCATGATTAACAAGTTCTGAGATCTTTCCACGGCCGGCAAAGGAGTCATTATGCCCACAATCCTCGTCAAACTATTCTATCCTACGTTAAGTATCAAATATTTTATTTTAAAAAAAGTTAGGTGAGTGAAGTTTTTTAAAAGCTATAAATAATTAAAGGAAGAAAGTGATCTAGATATGAAAATTTGAGTTTCGTATTCGATACTGTACAACGTTTATCACGAAAGTCGACAATGGGACATAAAACAGGACTATATAAAGAGTGCATTCACCTTTTCCGTTGATAGGTTCCACAGGCACTATTTCAGTGTTTGGATTACGTTTATGTTATGGTTACTTAATAATTTGCACATTCATGCCTTTGACCTGGCGCTCTTTCAGGAAGTCTCATTATGTCAGATATAAATTAATTGTATAATGAATATATTGACTGCCTCGTTGGTCGTGTTGGTTGCAAGTGCGACTGCCTAACGGGAGGTCCTGGGTTCGATTCCCAGGTCGGACACTACTAAAAATTTTCTAATTTAGATTTTCTAGTAGTGGCTCGGAGTCTGGATATGTGCCCGGTATGTGGCAATAAGCACCTATTCCATCGTGGGATTACTGGTGAAACGTAGGAATGTTCTACATTCCTCTGCCTACCTCTTCGGGGATTACAGGCGTGATGTTACTTTTATGTTACTTAATAAATATAAAAGGAACAACTTCGAAGAACATTTGTATGATAATATAAATTATCTATGAACAAATTAATATATATCCAATAATAATAATAAAAGCTGTCGAATCGTAATTGTCGCGAACAGAAACGGAAAACAATAAAAGGTGTGAACGATCGCCGATTGAAGTTTCACCGCACGTCGCGAAAGTAGGTCGGCGGATAAGAAAGTGGCACTGTGATACAAACGATTCGATCTATTGCCTGCCAGTAATCCACTGAAAACTTCGATATAACTACGAAGTCGTAACGTCGCACACATCTATAACGTTATCGCTTCGATTCCGAAACGCGCATGTCTGTACGAAGGAAGTGTAGAAAGAACAGTTACTTCACGTCTTTAGCCCTCTGGCTCTTTGGTACCCTGGAGCCCTCTAATAGCAAAGGATTACTCCCTGTTCCATGTCGTATAAATTAACGAGTGAAATTTTGGAGTACTACCCGTCTACCCACCGCTTCGGGGAGAAACAGGCGTGATGTTATGATTATTCAGATTTTTTTTTCTTGCGACCCTTTTATCTTTCCACTGCTGGAACATGGGTCTCCTGTCTCTCTCAGGTCTTCTTTTAAGCCTTTCAAATTGGTTGTAATTCGTGGCGTTTAACGTATGATATTCGGACGCGATAATCACAACATAAGATCAGGTCATGTTGCCATTGGAAGCACTTGTAAGCTAAACACATATTTGTGATGAGTTTGCGCGCACGAAATATCCTTCAGAAGTACTGGAGTTTTGGTGGAAGATAGATAAAAATATGTATAGTGAAAATATTGTCCCGGAAAAGAATATTGTGATTCGAATACAAGGAAAGACGGTACAGTTTTAAACGTACATACGAAAAATAGGAGGAACAGGCTTCTATTTGTAAGTAGGTACTCGACAGTGACAAATAAATCGTGGACACCTCATATAAATTCCATTTTAGAAATGGGGTTCTTCAAAATGCAAAATAGGGGCTGATACCGTGCCTAACTCTTTTGGGGTTATTCAACAGTGTTATAGCCAAATAAAGTAGTTTATAATTTACTTATGTATATCATTGTCTCGTACTCATGTATATAAGTGCTTTATATCATATGGTAGTTATATGATTTTAACAAATTTCTTTTCTTATAAATCGCATAAAGAGTGAGGTGAACATAATGATAAGTTCATAATATGCTTGAAGATCGTTTTTTTTATGCCCGTTTTACTTTGGTGTTATAAATATCGAAAAAGAATTACATACGATATAAAATGTATGTATACATATATGACGCTTTTATCACGGTTACGTTGCTATTGAGAATTTATCAACATTATACTTTTCATATATGTACATTAAATTAAGTAAGCGTAAAACAGAATAAATTGAGAGATTGAGACAACCAAAGAGGGATGTGCTCGGGTAATGGCATATCTTGTGGATCCATTTGTTCATGTAAAATAAAAGTGAAATCGAATGAGCTGTTGATTTAATTTTGGCATAATATTGGAATATTTAGGTACGTTGTCGGGTTGATACATTTGGGCGGTGAAACGTTAATAAGCGTGAGTTTCATGATAAGTTAATGTACTTGAGAGTGTTCCTTTACATACTCGTAGTATTAAGTACTATTCAGTACTTAATACTTTGTAAAAATGTTAACCAACTCACATATTTAAAGCAGACATAAAAGCTTGCAATGGATAGATACGATGTAATTAGCCGTATAGGGTTTATTGTGTCGTTCGAAACACTAGAAGAATGCTGCATTTTAAAGTTGATACATCTGTACTACACTTCCTTTTAATGTATATTTATCTTACCCTCAAACGACAGTTCGATTTAAATAATGTTAATAATATTATGAAAGTATTTGCGATTATCATTTCGATGAATTCTTATCGCGCTGCGAAACAAAAAATTCATCTATTTATACTTTTGTTACAATAATTATTAACGCTTTAGGAAATCTTTGAACGTCGTCTTCAGATGTAAAATATTAACAAAATTGTTTCAATAGTACGGTTTCGGAATAGGAAAGTACGGTTTCAATTACATCTGTGATGTAAAAGAAAGATAATAACATTTAACATCATTTTATGACTACCTACTCATAATATATTTATACGTACAAACATATTCACACGCACGCACAAAATATATTTATCGAAACAGAGTGTGTGTGTGGGTGTGTATGTGTGTGTGTAATACAAAATTGTGTCGTACGTTTCTCGTGTTAAGAAACCATTTCACGACTCATCGCTTTTCCATTATAATATCTGAGAAACAATAAGTTCCTTCATATGTTATATTAGCTTCCGCTGAAACGTGAAAATAGTTTATAAATAATTTTTTTGCATGAAAATAGTATCAAAGTGATTGCATTTAATAGCAAAATTGACGAATATTTCACCGTGTTGTTCTATTGGTAGAAATAGGTGAGAAGAAAATTACTCGTTCAAAAAGTTTTACGTCTGAGACCCATAGACAATACATGACAACATGCCTGTCATTTATTTCAGTATGCCCCTAATCAAACTTTTATGTAGTTAGTTATTTAAAAAAAAACAGTAAACACAATAATAGCAATATTGGCGGTCACAACTGACCACTACCGTCCACATCAACTGCAATATATTCCGACAAAAACTGTAAGAATAGGATTATTACTGTATTAATAGGATTATTACTGTATTAATAGGATTATTACTGTATTAATAGGATTATCACTGTAAGAATAGGATTATTACTATAAGAACAGGATTATTACTGTAAGAACGGGTTAATAGTAAGTCATTATTATTTAATTTAATATCTATTAAAATTAAATCTAATAATTAAATATCTATTAAAATAAAATTAAGAATCTTCTTACGATTATGTTAACGCGTCACTAGTGTTTAATTTTGAAATATCCTAAAAGTATTGACAACAATTTGCACATAAAGTATGTTTTAATCCAATTTGAAATTTAAATTAAACATTCTTTTCAGAATGTGTTAATATGTTTCATGTTTAGTACATAGTTAAGCTAGAGTAGGTGTTCATGGATATCATTGGACATTGTGGATATCAATTCTATGAATACTGCACGCTGTAGTAAACGAAGCGATTCAATGCTGCAGGACGGACGTGCGATCACATGCAATGCCGAAGCATATTCTGTATTATGAAGGGATTCTATAGAATATGTTCCAATCAGGCCAACAATAAGAAGCCGACAATAAGAATGATAGAGAAGCGAACTATAAAAGTGATCGACGAAGACTGCAATTATATTTTTTTAAACATATTTTTGTAGATCTGTGTCTTATCAGGAATGTATATCTAGTATATATATTTTTACGTCACAACAATAAAATATGCTCATAATATGCTAAAGTACGCCGCCGATATATTGAAATATCAAAATTCTAAACATCACGATAAATAGTATTCATTTTTTGTATCGCTTCGCCATGCAACTTAAGAATAATTAAAAATGGCATATTCGCAACATGTATGTCGAAGCTTCGATCAGATTATCTTTAATTAGATTATTTTAAAATCTCTATGGTAATAGATGATTTAATAAAACTTAATGTTGACCGAAGTAATGGAAGTAACAAAAAATGGTGGATTACAAATTTGTCACTGAAATATGAATGTAATAAAATACAAAGTTTACAAGTTAACGACACTCGAGGAAACCAACTTCACAAGTTGCAGAAAATTTCAAATTTAAACTTTGGGAATATAGTTAACAAATTTCATGTAAAGCTACATACATATAAAATATTTGATTGTTATGCTTTCTCAACTAAAAGTTAAGGACTCACCCATTTAAAGTTATACATATATAGAGTTATTTTATGGCTTGTAGGTAAATAAATAATTGAATTTCGTTAGGTATATAAGTAGGTAACCTACACAAGCAATTGTCAGAATAAAGGTCAATTGGAGAGTCGTGGGCTCTACTCTCGCTAATGATGCCCTTCTTAGAAAAGATACATGCGTTCTTGTAAAAAATATGTCTTATTTGAGAATACAATACAATACAATACAATTATTCTTTATTGTACACCTAAAGGAACAGAAACAAATACATGGAGGAATCAAAAAAAATGAACAGTACACAAAAGGCGGTCTTATCGCTAATCAGCGATCTTTACCAGACAACCTTAGGGTAGGAAAAATGAAAAGAAAACACTAATAAATACGGGGCAGAGGTGTACGAAAAGCTATAATATTGGAATAAAAATGAATATAATACGCACAATACGCACAATATATAATACACAAATATGTAATCACAATTACATAGTAAAAATAAGAGTAAATATTTAATAACAATAAACAATCTTTAAAGTTTCAGATAGCAATCCTTTACTAATTGTTTGAAGGAATTAATGGTTGGCGCATATAACATACATTAATATTATAACAATAGGTTTCGCAAAATATTATATAACCAACTGGAACTGTCGAATCCTCTTGAACTAGATTTTGTTCGATATTTGAAATGTTGAGAATTTATAGCAGATATTACGGATTTTCCCGCGCCTGATTTGTGTCTCTGATACCTATCATGTTTCCTATTTTAATAGAAGAATATTGGATATCGGTTCCAGTAAACTGGTGACGTCATTGCGTCTAACAAATCGTCTATATATTATAACATTTGTATGAATTGCTCAAGTTAAACTTCACAAGAATTTCATACAAAATGACAATATCGTATTCTCTCTGATTCTTTCTCGTTTCTTACATGATTTACCTTGATATTACATCAATCAAATAATGTTTTGAATACGTTTTTAACTTTTTGCAAACTTGACTATAAATAAGAAATTAAAGAAATACATATGTAGTTATACTCATAGATATGCGAATGGATAAATAATTTTTGTTATTGGAATGTGAGTATAATTCAGACTCAAAACATTTATTGGACAATATCCAAATAACCAAGAACTGTAAAACTACGAAACCATAATAATAGTTGTCATTCATACGTCAAAATATTATTGGACACATTTTCGACGACAGAAATAGACCAATCATAGAGCTGTATTTAATACAGTGTGCTTCCCTCGAGTCCCCAAGCGGATAACTTGTTAGATATTGTTTTTGTAACAGTTTGTTCTCCGATAAGAACGAGCTGTGTATGGAATATGTTGTAAATGGCCTAACATAGCCATTGTAATGTCAAGGTTATAATTACATGTATCTGAAACTGACAGGAGTGTGGTTGTAATTATTGCACTGCAATCCAATGCGTGTTATGTTTTTTAATTAATAAATGAAAAAAAAAATTTGAAGTTTGGTAACAAAAAGGAAAAAATGATTATTGCAGTGCACTATTGCAGTCCATCTCGTGTTACATTTTTTTTGGTTATTTCAGACAAAATTTATAAAAAAATACATCAATATGCTTTTATAGTTTCAAATAATATTATCACTCGTACTTTCTTTGTTGGCTTCAACGGAGAAATGCCACACAGCAGGTGTCAGTGTGAGCACGAGTACTGTCAAACACTGTTTGTTGACGTCACGACGACTGACACGCGTGTGTGCTCACAGTACACTCACTGGCAGCTTTAGCACGCCGGACATTCCTTCCTAATCTGTCAGGTAACTTGAACAAAGTATGTTCGTGCAATTGAAATCTTGTCGCTTACAATGAAAAATTGATTTTGAAATTTACGATTCCTTTATATGCTCGTAGTGCATATCTATGAAATTATTCACATATACAATGACATATTATGTATATAACATACGAGTGTACTTGTGTAGAATTACTTAGCTGGTTACTTGCTATGCGTCCGTTATTTGAGCTCAAAATATTGTGTAACTAACACATAAGTATTCATCCATTTACTTAATAAGTAAAGCCTCCTAATAAATTGCAGTGTTTATTTTCCTCGGCAAATTGAAGCCCATTAATACACCTAAATACTGCTCTGTCAGTCGTATTAGTTGTAAAAAACGATGGAGAAGGACGATTCTTTACATCTGGTCCATCCAAATGGCGACAATATTGATCACACAGTACTTAAATTTAAAAAGAAATATATATTTCCACCATTGAACAACCGTCTCATCTCCAAATAAGAAACGTTAAAACCAACACCATGTAATGTATAAGGAACAATGAAAACATTATATAATTCCTTTGCCATTTGAACAAAAGAGAATTTTAAATTTTATAAAAGGATTAGACCGCGTGAAATTTCTTTTTATATTTGAATTATGAGTATCTTAAAGATGTTCCATTTTCCTTCGCAGGCTTTATAATGCGCAGGAGATAAATTGGTGACAGAATTTAATGTTTAAAATTATAGGAAAAAGGGATTGTCTCGAAACTTTCAAAACACTCGTAAATTGAGTCGACTGAACCTCAATTTCTCAAGCCCTCCTAACGTTAAACAGACATGAAATGTAGAGATTCAATATACCCCGGAAATTGAGTAAATTTTTTATATAATATGTTAGTGGGTCCAACGTCACCGCTTATAAAGAAAGGTTACCCGCTGAATATTGAGGTTTGATCCAAGTCAAGTTCGATGGATTCGCTCCTTGGAGTAGCTCCGGTTTCCGTGATGGGTTCTCTAATTTTCCGCATATATGATATGGTTCTTCCGTTGAAAGTATTCGAGGTATAACTTAACAAAAATACTATAATTATCAACTCGTCCCTTATTTCACAATTGGACTGAGATTCTATTACAATGAGAAGCGTTTAGGCTATATAGTCAGTCACAATGGGCGTGTTCTTGTTGCCAGACTTCACGCGCTTTACTGAACGTTACACATTGTGAAGGTTTATTCACAATACCCTTTGCCTTTAAAACAAGTAATAATTAAATTTAAAACGCTCATCAAACGTAACATCACGCCTGTAATCCCTAAAGAGGTAGGCAGAGGAGTGTAGTACACTCTCACGTTTCACGCTCATAATTTTATAAATAATGATATGAATGCCAAAATTTAAGTTAGAAACCCCGGTGTAGAAAGCGGATTTTTCACCACCAGGATGTCAGTGGTTGTCCGGTAGGCCGAATGGTCTAAAGTACCAAGTACAATGTGCAGTTCGCACACCAATCAGGTATTAATCGTATCAGTTTCGATGGACCAGCATAACTCCAACGTCGCAGCAATTGAACTGTCCCGTTAAAAGTTGAGAGTAGTTCCGTGCTCAGGCAATGGAAACTCAATTAAAATGGATCGCATGTAGACGTCCTTTTTTAAATCTCTGTGGAAATTTATCTCGTCATATTCTTCATTGAAATATAAACATTTCTTAAGATAAAGCTGATAGGTTACTAATTGTTCCTTTAACGCATTCTTCACATAAATACCATAATGTACGAGTAACCTGTAAAAATTCTTAGTAACCTGTAGAAATTCTTGTATGTATCTATATATATGTACGTATATAATGTGAATCTTGAAAACGGCTTCAACGATTTTCATGAAATTTTGCATGAAGGGGGTTTCGCGTGCAATAAATCGATCTAGCTAGGTTTTATTTTTAGAATACGTCGTTCTATCCGTGTTTTCAGGCAATGGAAAACTTCTGCAATATCATTAGTATACGAAAGAAAATTTCGCTACCTTCTACAAGGTTATAATAGCTCAGGAGGGAAATTGGGTACTCCCAAAACCAGAAGATTCCGGTTCGAGACCAGATGTCTGTCCAGCTGAGCGTATTGTCCAGCTGCTGGATTTTTTTTATGAACATATTCGTACCTACGACTTTGTATATATTTTCCGTAGTCGGTTCCAGTGTTATCATCAGGTAAGAATGAAGAAGAATTAAATATTTTATCGCTTTAGATATCCACCGACAACTTGGCAATTAAATGGTTGTCCAAAAACCCACAATGAATTAATTTGCCTGAATGAAATCAATAAATCCAACTGTATGGACCAATAACATAAAAAGGGTTTAGAAATAATATACCTAATAAAGCACATTGTTATTATTGCTACACGAAGTAAAATCCCAATGCTTACGAATATTTTCTATCAAATCATCAAAATTCATTACGAGACTTGTGCGATGTAAGGCGCTTATACAAAACCTACATTAAAAGATCTTGTCATTATGATATCACTTCGAATTATTATTTAAAACAGTCTATACTTAACAATAATATAATATGGATATGTACATGTACAAGACAAATGCTTAAACAAGTAAACAGCACGTTCTGAAGCTTAACTACAAGTTTCCGAAGCCATTGGGAGCGGTTTCAGAACTCGGGAAAATCACCCGATGTGCGTCGGAGCTCCCAGAACAATAATTCTGAGGTGAAATATTAATGTGGTTTCATTACATAACGTACGGTCCACGGTACACTTGTTTCAATGAATAATATATACGAGCATTATTCTTATTATAGCGTCGTGCCAGCTTCTTTTCGGGGTAGGTAGAGAGCACTCAATTGTTACATTTATTACTCTCTTCATAACGAAGATCTACTCGAAAGACGAGGAATGACTATATGTTTTCTTGTGTTTGGAGTGAATCATACTCATAAGTATGTTATTCTTGCTTCAGACATGCGTTAATTTTCTACCTAGACAATGTAGCAGTCATTGATCAACAGTCGATGGGTCCTTCGTACTATTGAAGGGCCTCATCACATCGTAAAGGTCGGCTAGATGTTGGAATCGGTTTACGTAGAATTTCGAGATGGAATATATTTTTGTATTGAACTCAATTTTTTTAACATGCTCCCATGTCGAATTACATAATTCTGTATATACGATATTTGATGTAATATGAATATTTGTCCTAAAATATAATATGTACATATTTAATATGAGGTTTGTTATTTTAACTGACTAATGTATATTCTACATACACCATAATTGGTGTAATTTGGAAATATCTTTTGATATTGTGATGTAGGCAGAAGACTCAGGATCGGGTGGACTGACGCTGATTAGTTGAGGCTTATGGAGATTGACCAGCGGTACGCCTGGTCGGTAAAGGTCAATGAATAGATTGCAATAGCTCATTTGACACATTAGTATTAATACCAGCTGGACATTGGGCCTCTCCAATAGTAGGCCGCTGAGCTCAATATTCAGCTCTTCGTTTCGAACCGCTGCCAGCCACTTTGTATATAGCTTCACTCCACCTAGTGTGAGGGCGTCCTACGCTACGTAATAATCAGTATATTATGAACATTAATACATTTATTATATGTACTTTGTCGTACAGCCATAATGTTATTGCCATTACATCGCAGACCACACCATCACCGCACACTGCAACAATTGCTATAGTAAATTTCGTGAATCCACTTACAGTCGTGTTTCATTGTAAATTGGGTAAATTTAATGGCAGTGCAAATCATCGCATTTACCGTTATATATTTTCAGCGACGAGGAAATGTCTTTAGGCACATAGCCATCAATATGTGTTATGTGTACACACATAGAGCAACGTGATTGATAGACTGGTTATTTTTAGATGTGTCCGTTGGAAATAAGATTGTCTGTTATGTTGTCATTAATATTATAATGTATATATGTACATGTACGTACTATAATGTGCTTGTCCTCTTGCACACTTAAGACCTTTCTTATTGCGCTATTTGCACCAGTATAGGTATATGTATTTATTTTCCTAAATAAAATATGGTCCCATGATATTATTATTATTTTATCATGTTTTTAATTATAACAACATGTAATGAATTATGATGCGAGTACTTTTAAGTAATAACATACCTACTTGTAAATTGAAGTTGGAAAACTGCTGTTAAAACTTTGATAACCATGCCTTCAACTCTATGCAGACAAAATTTATTATAGAAAATTTAATTCCCAGTAGTAGCGCGGAGTTTCGATTTGTACTCGGTATATGGTAATACACTCATCCCTTATTCCATGGAACGTATGACATATTTGATCAAAAGGGGGACTATTACACTGCTCTGCCTAACCCTTCAGGAAAATACCTGCATGTACTGCTTCTCTGCTTCGCGCGCTTCTTCTATGGAGCGTTGTGAGTGTTTTTCATTAGTGCGTTGGTGCACATTAACTTAGGCAATCCATTTCGATTGTTGTCATTATATGCTGCAACATTCACGACGGATTAAGTGCTGTGGAGAAAGACCATAAAACTCCCCAGAGAAGCGTAAGGCTAATAAGTGTCGATTACTAAACTCATTGGCGAGAGATATGCTGGGAGAGGCATCGTCAATATACCATTTTAAGATGATCAGTCTCAGTTGTACGGATAGATAAAAAACGTATTTAGGTTATCTTGGAATTACCACAAGATATTTCGAACAGTCATTGGTAGTAATGACCGCAAAGTCCCAGACAACAAAACACAGTAACTCACCAACTTACGGTAGTTTGTTCGTGAAACTCGGCGACAATAAATTCACACACTTCGTTCTAATTCTTTAGCGGGATGTTTCGCAAAGTCGTGCGCGCTATCGACATTTTACTCGGGTTTCTAGTGGGGATGCTGAAATGTCAACCGTTATGAAGTGTATCGGCTTAGTGATGTTCTAGATTGCATAGTTCCATGCTGGGCAGGTACTAAGAGGAGAGTATCGTAGGTACTAGACGTTGATAATAATATATCGTGGGGCCTATGCCGATGACACAGTGAAGAAACCGCATGGTAATTATAATTTACCCGTGCCATAAACTGCAAGATTGTCAATATTTCTGTACGAAGAAATTATGACTTAGACTTAAATGTTTGTAGTGATATAATATCATGCCTGTATCACCTTGAAGAGTTGGCAGAGGCGTGTAGTACTTCTACTTTTCACTGGTTACATTCATGGTCTATTTTTTGAAGTATTATAGTTAATTAATAATTGTTTATATATTATGTTAAATAATTGTTTTAATAGCGCGTTGTTCAAGTATTTATTAAATATAAATATTGAATAAGATGAAATTAAATATTTCATATAATTTTATTTAAAAGTTAACTATTGTATTACACTTGAAAAGATGTTTTTCGAACTGCAATCATTGGACCTACATACAGTGCACATATAACGGAGGGCTCATTTATTTTAAAACACATTTTACGTAGTTAATTATAGCACATGCTTTTTTATTTGAAAATGTTAATTACTCTCATGAAACAGGCAACAATGTTACCGTTCCTCGTTAACACTCCGCTTTACGTTCCCCTCAAAGGGATTTGCAGTGAGCGTGGTCGAAATTTAGCGCAGTATTTTGCACAGCGAGCTTACCGGCGAACGTAGGTAATGAAACAACGTGTGGTTCTAACACCCCGACTTGATACACCTACGATACATACAAAATAAACAACATGCGAATCGCCAACGAAAATATTACACAAACTGTCGATGCCTTTATACCGAAGAACGTTAACGGCTCAGTCTGTGAAATGTGTCGTTTCGCTCTTCAATATAAAATATTTGCTCTATTAAATAATAAGTACCTATGTATATAGGTTTTTTTTCGTGAGTTAATTATGCAACAAAACCTAACATTTGTATTTAAATAACGAGGTTGGTACAAATGTGTAGTACTTTCATTTTCACCATGCATCTTATACGTCCATAGATTGGCAATGGCATCTGTATTGTCCTACACCAGACAAATACATATAAACTTTGAGCTACTATCGTGAATTTCTAATTACATATTTTGTTCCATCCGGGAATCGAACCAAAGACTTATTGCGCGATAGTTGTGCTGGCGAGCACTATACTAAGTGGACAACGACATGATAACTTTTATAAGTGCATAAATTCCTTGTTACAGATTGTAATATCACTCAATAGCACAGCTAAGTTAATAAATACGTTTAATAAGAATTAGTAGAGGATAAAACAGTGAATATTTTAATTGAATATATCATATATTTATCACGTACGTCATTGTACGATATTATTTATGGATGTATAATATGTTTCGCGTCAAGCATTTTTTAGGCTCAGAAGATAATAAATATTGGAAACATCAAAGTGACTTATGGTAATTTCCGTAGCACGTGGGTGGGTCGAAGCGACCCCTGCAAATAGAAAATAAGCCATATAGGTACATATTCATGTTTTCCGAATGAAACGTTCATCACGCCACTGGAATTACTAAAGCGGAACAAAATACGAAATCCGTGATACTACACCATATTTTTGTAATGTAGTGCGGGTAAAGAAATGGCACGTATGACTATATCGGTTCTCACTACACACGACTGGGTATGATGTACATTCTACAAATGAAATAATTTATCTAATAAATATCATATTTATGAATGTATATTATTGTAGTTGTTAAATAAAAATTATCACAACCGGCGTAATATAAAATAAAGTCATACCTTATTGCGTCACTATATGACATTTTATGGGTACACATGTCATATTTTTTAGACGGCTAGAACGACTAATTCCTGTTCACATAACAAAACTTGTTATTAAAATTTTCTTTTGTTTTAAATTTTTCTAATACGCAAGTTACTTATAGATACATTTTTCCAAACATAAAATTAATATTTTTTTACGAAATTAAATAACGTAACATCACGTCTGTCCTCCCCGAAGATTAATTACACGTCAAAAAAACCTTTAATTGGTTTACAGAAATTGCGAGATATTGAACTTGGACATATATGATATTGCTCAATCAACGGCGATTTAGACGATATTAATCAGACGATTTATGAGTAAAATCGGATGCCGGAGAAAGAAACATTAGAGAGTGGATAGGGATATCGAAAGCTGCCATACTGTTCCAACTTGCGCAAGACTGACGGAAGTTCAAGGAATTGACAGCCAAGCTTCGCTAGTCGGAGAGGCACTTTATGAAGAAGGTTTATAAATTACATACGCCTAGGGGTCTACCTCTTCTGAATTTACCATGTATACTCATCTTGTAAATCAATTTCGTTAACGTCATGCATTTTGTATACGTCATCAAACCATCCCCACTAAGATGCTAAATTAGTAAAAGAGTTTAAACATATTAAATAGGACCAATGGTTTGATATTCTCTCAGGTAATAGCAGCAGCGTATCCGATCTACGTTCACGCACGTAGTGAACAAAGGATGTTAACACGTGTCGGGGGTTCGACAATAGTTTGAGAGGCATTGTTTGAAGTTATACGAGAATACGGTATGGTAATAAAACAAAAGCGGTGGAATTGATTATGACGAGTGTTATTATTATAATATCATTACTGCAGGTTGCTTACGGGGTAGGCAGAAAGTACAAAGTGCGTAATCTCTATTCTTACGGGCTTCGCGATTTTTCTACATTCATGATTCTTATTATATGTGTGCGAAAAAAGTTTTGCGTATGCGCCGGGTTGAATTCTCTCTGACATCGTCAGTTTTGTTCAAGATAGATGATTCTTGGCCTCCCAATAATCTTGTGTATTATGAATAATTGTGTTAGATTTATTATGAGAATTATAGATGCACTAAAACCATTTAAGTTTGATCATAAACGAAAGCAACAAGTCCGCGAACTAGCTTAGTTCCATCTTTAATTGTATTATTTGTAAGTTTATTTTGCTATTTATAACATTTATTTAAATATCTACACATAAAAATACAGTGTTTCATTTCTGTTGTTAGAAGTACATTCTATCTGTGCAAGTACATTCTGTTGTTAGAAATTCACGACATTTTTTCAGTTTTCAGTTTTTCAAATAACGAAATTAATGTGTAACACAAATATATGAAACATAGTTATAGAAAGTTATATTTTAGTCACATTTGCAATTCTATTGAAATAGGATTTACAGACTAATTTTTTTAACCTACACCATACTTTTTCTAGCTATATCCAGCGAATTGAGTAAATATTATGAATCATTTAATACTTCGTTATGTAAGTTTATTCATAATCATTTAGGTACTTCATTCTATATAATCGTCTATGGTGGTTTTTTTTATTAGTGTGGCTAAGACAACTGATACTAGATATATTACTTATACACAAATTAAGTTATTACTTATAATATTGATGTATAGCGTAGTTTTAATTATTTGAGTGGCACGTGCCCATAAATGTTGCTGACGCTTGGTATTTGTAGAAATAAAAAAATATATAAAATAAATATTTATAATGCGTTGCCTCGTTGGTCGAGTTGGTTGCAAGTGCGACTCCCGAACGGGAGGTCCTGGGTTCGATTCCCGGGTCGAGCACTA
>DWFO01000920.1:0-17656 GCA_018246595.1 Mimoniades nurscia nurscia | reverse complement strand
TAAATGATTCGGTGGAATACGTCACGTGATTTTGATATGTGTTTATTTTATGTGAAGCAAATAAACTGAAGTGAAGCGAATTTTGTAAACATGAAGTGAATTTTACTGTTAATTGAATTTATCTCAACTTATTGATCTCGAATTTTATTTCAACATTTGCAATAGCAAATCCATCTTCTCCCGGGTTAACTGTTCGAACATTCCTTTTATTTTATATTCGCCTCTTTAGTAATGATAATATGGAACAAAAAAATTAACTGCAGACATACATAATCATTAATTTATTTATTTGACTGTACGCGCATAAAGTAACTAATGAATGTAAACATTGGACGCACATCTGTAAAGTTAAGGGCATTAGTATACTCGGCACCGTCTCGCTACCCATAAGGGATTTGACGAATATTATAACGATACGTAACATCACGCCTATATTTCCCCAAAGGAGTTACGCAGAGGAGTACAGTACTTTCTCACTTTTGACCAGGTACGTTTACCTCCCACAGTGAAATAGGGGATGAGTATATTGCACTATACTGGGTCCAACTCCAGGCTCCGAGCCAACACAAAAAAAAAATATTAGAAATTGTATAAATATGCAATAGTACCTACCTGACGCGGGATTTGAACCCAGGACCTGTTGATCGGCAGTGACGCTCGCAATCACTCAACCAACGAGGCTGTCCTGGTATAATGATATACAATAATAATAATAATAATGTCAATGATCATAATTCCTCCATCATTAAAGGAAAATCACCAGCCACGTTACAGATGTAAGAAATACTAGCACATTATTATATGATGCACTTGGACTTTACGACCCGAAGCACATTCTCCGCAAATCTCCTGCGGGAATATTATAAATGGCGCCCCGAGCATCGTTTAGACGTCGCGAAGAATTTCACGAGCATGAACCAAATAAAAGTTTGTTTTAGCGTGTAATAAGCCTTAAGCGATATTTTCACACACAATGCCCATCGCTTATGTGTGGATTACATAAAGAATAAGATGGAGATCCAAAAAACATTAAATCGTCACGCCAAGTCTATCACGAGGCAGACTGAAACACGACGGCTGTTAAATATATACGAGACACATTAAGTTACGAGCATGTTATTATTATTTATCAAAACCTAGTCCAAGATAACGAAAAGTAGCCTTTATTATTCCTTTACTGTTGTTTTTTTTTGTTCTATAATACTGCGTACTTCAGAATATTTGTAAGCAAAGCTGTTGACATGCCGAAGGAATATCTAATTAGACCTTACAGATCAATAATGCTGATATATCTAACGTAAGCAGAAGTCTCTGAAACCGGCGTGTGTTTGAATAGAATGATGAACGTGTAAGATACACTTTAGGTCTATAAGAGTAACGATATTCGCACTCGGTTCTCTGTGCCTACCCCGTGGCCAAAAGTGATGATGACATAATAATAATAATAATAATAATAATAATAAAAATCCTTAAAATATCGCTGTCCAGTAAATATCCAAGATTAAAATCAAAGTGAACTACAGTATCTATGTAATGTCAGGTGTCCTAAAAGACCGCTTCCCACTCGGGCAGCGTAAAAACTTTCATTGTTTTTTGTTTTACAGCATTCAACATGATATCTCATCCCACATTTTTTTTATTGAAAAAGTTCACTTGTAAGATGACGGAAATTTTTAACTGATTTTTTACGTTAGTATTGGGGTAGATCAATCTTTTTTACGTTTAACTATTAGGTACTGTGTTTCGTTCATTTCTGTAGTGTATACAATAATACCAAGATGTTTATACCTGTCACTAATTTGTCGTCGTATATACATATCTTCACGCCAGGTCCCTTGCGGGGTAGGCAGAGAGCACAGAGTGCCAAATATCTCTATTCTTACACACCTGTCGTGCCTCGTCCACATCCATCACTCTCTTCATACATGCACGCCGGTTTCGGAGACTAGAACTACATATCAAAGTAATATTTATAATTTAGTATAAAAACCATTTGGAAAAATTCATGTTCTTATCGGAATAACGTAACATCCCGCCAGGGATCCCCGAAGAGGCAGGCAGAGAAACGAAATATACTGTCATGTTTCACCAGTTACGTTCCCGTCCCACTGTTGAATAGATAGTGAGCCTATTTCTATACACTGGGCACGTATCGAGACTCCGAGTCGCTGCTAGAAAAAGTAATTTACAAAATCTAATAGTGCCCGACCCGGGATTTGAACTTCTTGATCGCCAGTTGCACTTGCAACCAACACGAACAACGAGGCAGTCTCTTATCAGTGTAAATAAAATATTTGAAAAATATGTTGTGGAATGACGTAATCAATTTCATATTATGGAATGAAACGGGTTTCTAAATGTATGAATGTATTTTTATTGTTTTTACACCTCGTAACAGCTTTTATTGCACATTCAAGTTTGACTGGTGGTAAATGTCATCAGGCAATGATTTTGACCCTTGCTTTTGACTTTATCATCAATATGTTACGGTAAAATGCTTCTTTAAATTTACTTGAAAATTTTGTTAAAAATGTGTAATGCTGGATTGGATGACATATTTTCCATCATAATTTTATTTTATCAGCAGTAGCATCGAATTTACATTTGTTCCCGATGCATAATAATAGGGGCTTCCCCTCTGCCATGGTAGGGCGTACATATAACAAAATTGGTGAAAAGTGAGAGTACTACTTTGCCTTCGGAGAAATTCAGGTGTTATGTTATGATACGAGTAAGTTAGTTATGGAAATGCTAGCAGTTTTATAATTTTGTACGCTTTTATTAAAAACATTTTTTTGGTGAATCATATACATATATGTTTATCTCGCTTTGCTCTTTCCATTGTTTAGTCTCTGAAAAGATCTTAATAAGAGATAATAATCAGTGAATCCGTTCAAAAAATAGTAATTGAGTTTCACAGTATTTTGTCGAGTGCCATAAATAATTAAATCAAATATACATTAATACGAGACACCTAACGACATGAAACATTGCGTAACACTTCACACGAAAAGTTCAAGTGAATTCGTCGCAACATACGAGTATATCTGACATTCGAATACACTTTTTAAGGCGATCTATTATTTGTTTTTTTACGGACTGCGATTTCGAGATTGCTCGTCAGTTAATTGCATGTATACACGTTCTAATGTACGACGCGTTTCGTTGCACAATTTGTGGGTTAAATGCTTTAATATTTGTATGTTAAACTTCACTGCCTCGTTGTTCGAGTGACTGTCCAATCCCGGGTCGGGCATTATGGGATTTTCTAACTAGAATTTCTGGTAAAAAAATTTAACAGTGCCTCAGAGTCTGGATTCGTGTCCGATTTATGATAATAGACTTACCCCCTATTTCACTGTCGGACGTAAACGTATCTGGTGAAACTTGGGAGTGTGCTACAATTCTCTGCCTACCACTTTTGGGATTACTACCACATGCCAGAGGAGTAGATATTGATCTTTCTCGTGTTTAAAGGAGATTCGGTCTAACTTCTACAGTGCAACGAGTGTACCTAAAGCGAGAATTTACAATACCTACATTAAATACCTATTTAAATTGTTCAGTTTGTTAGTTGTATAACTTACAGATCTGGTTCGTTAACATAAACTAAGAAAATTCAAGGTTCACAGATAACCTAGCAAAATGTCATGGCCTTGATAAATTGCTTTTAAAGTATTTTTTATGAATTCTGAGACAAGGAAAATTTAAAAGGAAAAACGTTTATTTGCGTGTTTGAGTAGGTACCTACTTCCTTTAAATAATGTTAAAGTGTTAAAAACATTTGAGTAAAATAGTTGTTAAGTAAGTACAATAATAAAAGAGCGAAGCTTTTAATATTCGAAGCAAATATTGAAATATCACTAGAAGATATTTTAATACATAATAATAACATGTCGAACAAGGAACTAGAATTCCAAAGGTGAAAGACGAAAATGGGTACGAAATGGTTTTAAGGAACAAAGTATATATGACACGGGTAAGATAATACACGGGATATACATATGTTTGTTTATGACATAATTAAAATAATTTGATCACCAATAACAAAACAAACGAAGATATTTTATATACTTTTATTGCCTTCACTTTTTAATTATTATCTTATTACTTTATTGTAGGTAACTTATACACAAGTTTAAAGTAAATGTTTAGTAATATATTGACTTCCTGATGTATAATATTCTTAATTTCCATCAATATAACATAGAGTAACGCTATTTATTGCCAATATTTAATAAATTATTTAATAATATTTAATATCCTGTGCAATGACGTCACAGTGGCGAGTTTGCACAGTGCGAATTAACCTATTTATCACATGTTTTAATAATCTAAAATATTGTTAGTAACAATTTGTTATAGGTTCATATAATTAAATTGCCAAAGGACAATATTTAATAATGGGATGGTGTACGTAATTATAATTATAAGAAAATTGTGCGCAATTGTATTCTACACAATTAAATCAGTGCATTTTGCTGTTTAATACAATATTTGTATTTAAAAATACATATGTTTGCAAACTTTTTAAAAGGATTGATGAGCGTTGAGTCATTGTGCATATATGTACTATTTTGTCGATGTCAAATGTTGCGTTGCTTTGCGCAGGACCACACCAATACCGTATCAGCCAGACAACCATTTCTAAGCACAATATGATTAATGAGAAAAAAACCATAATTTTTAAGCTAAAGTTAGACATTTCTAACTTCTTTCTAACTAGACTTCTTTCTTCTTTATAATTTGTTAAGTTGATCAGTCAAATTTTAAGTTGGAAAATTCGAATAATCTAATGTCATGAAAAATATTTGAAATAGGTATATGAACAGTTTGATTTTATTACATTTGTGGCATGGCTCACATGAAATATAAAATTAGACAAAAAAATAAGTTTTGAATTATATTGACATCGTTCAAGCCACATTTACCATATAAATAATTAAGTAAAATTAATATAAATCCCAGGTGAGAGTCCTAAGTTAATTCAGTTACGGTCACATTTAAAATGTTATGTTATAGAACAAATTTTAAGCACTAATTAGTCTACAAGCTCAGTCTATGATTGTAATTAGACCGTTACATATTTTGGATCCCTGTGTTAATATAGACTTTCATATGCTAGCTGTCTTTAATGAAATGATCAGTTAATGTTATGTGAATTAGCTGTCCTCAAAGAAGTCGTCAGTGATTGGCACGTGGCTGATCTGGTCGTACGTATACGTGTCGAAGAATCGTTGCGTTACATTCATGGCGTACGCGATTGCGTAGTCGAGTATCGGTCCGCCGAACTCTTGGGCCACTAATTGTGAATTTGAGTTCAACACTTCTAGAATGTTGTCGCCTGTGAACACAAAGTATGTGTTAATTTTTTTTAAGGTTAGGTTAGGTAGCGTTAATTTATGTTAGGTCTCCGCCATTTTGTTTATAATGTCGTACGTTGTATTTCCCTTTTTTTAATAGAACATTTTGTGAAGCATTGCGAAATGTCATAAATACCTATGTGCTGTCTATTTTAAATTTGATTTTTCCCCTTGTATTACAAGATAAAAGGTGTTTGCTATACAAGGTACTTAACATAATAGAGATGTGTTCATAGATATTTTTATGAACATTCTAGACAACTGAAATTTGTATTGACCGTTTTACTACTAATATGTTTGTTTCATTTCTCAAATACTACATGAAAAAGAATGCTTACTTTTCTATTGATAAATTTAAAAAAATATTAACCTAATGTTTAAGTGAAACAGTATATTGTTGGACTTACTGATTTCCTTGCTGTTCCTGAAGAGGTTGGTTAAGTTAAGCTTCAAATCTGAACCGTAGTCGGCTTTGTATTTGTAGGAGTTGATCTTGTAGTGGCCCACGCCTTGTTCGTTCTTTACTACTTTCTCTCTTACCTCCAGTCGGATTTTTTGGTTCCCTAAAATATGACAAATCGAATCATTTTGAATAACTGTTTCAGATTTTTTGTAACATAGATTAGGAAATATTATTTTGTGCGTACGTTTATTCTTATATTTGTTTAATTTCTTTAATTTGTTTATTTTTTTTTTGTAAAATGTCATACAGTAGGTGGAATAGTTACTGATATATTCTACCAACTTTATAAATATTCATGTCCTAACTGTTAACACTGACTGTCTCGTTGGTTGAGTGGTAGCAACTGTTCTTGTTGATCGAGAAGTCCTGGGCTCTAATCCCGGTTCGGATACTATCGTGTTTTTCTAACTTAGGATTTCTAGGAGTGCACGGCATCTGGATTTATGCCTGGTTTATAGTTATAAGCTCATCTCTTACTTCTTGGTGAAACGTAGAATTAAAAAAGCCGATTGTGGGACTATTTTCCTTACTATTACTACTATTACTATTTTCCTCTGCTTACCCCTTGGGAAATTTCAAGCGTGGCCATATAAAATCAATATAATTTAGAGTTATCTAGGAAAATTTGAAGCCCTTACAGATTTTAATTTTAGCGTTGCCGTCAGTGTCCAGGTTGAACAATAAGATTCTGCCGACGATGCTGTAATGGCCCTTGATGGTAAAGTTGCAGTGCAGTTCGAACACGAATGTGCGCGATTCTCGACGGGATCTGAAAAAACGGGATCAGTTGAATATAAGAAATTAATAAAAGAAGCAACGACTAACAACCCAAAGAAAATTTGAGCGGTCTTTCTTTCACAGTGGAAGATAATAGTGATCAGATAAGGATAAGAAAAGGGAATTATGAGGATAACTTCAAAAATGACGATTCATATAAAGTTATAAATAATCTTGTATCCTGTCGTGTCGATGGGTCATAATAAATAAGTAATCATAAAAAACTCCATTAATAGGATTCATGCTTTGCCTTGTCATATCTAAACATGCCTCGGTCTACTTTACAATCATCGAGAACCAACATAGGCGGTTATGTCACACTGGACGTGTTTCGAGCCGTTTCGCAAACTTCGCTCGCGGGCTGAGGTTCATTTTTAGTTCGCTCAAACTGGCTTCGGTTATGCCCTTCGCGTATGTAAAATTGTTATAACCGTGTGAATTGTTTTGAAACACTTCGGTACAAAATTTGAACCAGGAAATTTTTTGTTTAATTTTTAAGTATTGAACGTTTAAAATATAGTTAAAAGAAAGATTTGTTATTTTTTTTAATAAGTTGAATGTGTATAATTGTTAATATCCATAATTTAAAAAATCGCATGTTTCAAAAATTGAATGAATTCTTAATATTTATAAAAATCATTTGTAGATCTGTAACAATAGCCCAAAACGATTAACCACGTCTGCTACGTAATTACATATGTACAAGTACATTGAGTTGTTTTAGTGTTCTCGTAAAATGTGGTGTGTGTCGAAGTACAGTTAATATATGCTCGCCAAACGATTGTTTCACCTCGTTTATGACTTTGCAAATGCTAGCCCAAAATTTTAGTATAGGTACTTTGGCGTATTACAGCGTATATCTAAAATAATTCACGCTATATTAGTCAATTTTTGTATATTAATAATAAAGTTGTTGTGGTGTATTACAAACACAATCTTGATATAGGTACCTATGTGTGAGCTTGTGTCCAGGATTGTATTAAGAAACTGTCAAATATAAAATGAATTGAATAATTTAACAATATTATTGACAATTTTAAATATTTTCAATAAATATGAATAAATACTTCCTGGCAAATTTTGAATTGTTGATATTTCCAATATCTTTATTTTTGGAAAATGACAATCAATGTACAATTACGTATTCCAAATACACATTTATGTTTAGATCCTACGGAGCGGTCGTAGAACGACCTTATTAAGAATACTGTAGTTTTTGTATTGTTCAGTTTAATAAAAACTTTTGAATATACTTCGTTCGAACTGGAGAAGCCAGAGCTACACCGTTATTTGACGACAGAATTATATCAAACATATTAAAACAATATAAACGATACAATATTTACTCTACTCATAATACAATGATTTGCAAATTGAACGCTTCAAATATGTATTATTTATTCGTACCGCTTGTTTAAGGTTTTCCAAGTGCACGATAATTCTTATACATACTCGTATGTCGCTATATGGCTCTATCCTTTTGACCTACGCTTGTTGGCTGTTGGACTTACTATATAGGGTATATTCAATGTCTCAACTGACTATTATAATAAGATAACTGCTAAGTAACTTACAGACTCACAGATAAATTTAGTCAAATCAGATTAAGAATTATACAAATATTTAATGTATTTACTAGTTTTTAAAATGCGTGATATTTAATAGAATTTATAACGATTTAAACTTTGTACTAATATTATTTTATATATTTCATATTTGTATACTTTATGTACCGGCTTAATTCATGTGGTTGTCCGGGAGAGCCCGGCATTTGGTATTAAAGAAGACTTCGGTTAAGTCAGAAACTAGTCGAGTCGGCTTATACCGAAAAACATACCTGAGTTACGCCGGTACATACTCATTTTGAAATGGCGTTTATAATACAATATGTACACCAGCTATATTCAGAGAAAACAGAGTAGGGAATTGATGGTAATAGGAGCGTGTAACTTACGAAACTTTATCAGGAATGCAGGTGCTCAGTCCAATAAGCTTTCCATTGTGAAATGTCATTTTCACGTTCCCTGGTAGATCCATGCTAATATTCCTGTCCAAGTACAGGGGATCCAGCGCAGGGATGTTCGCTTCTGGGATGCCTTTCACCATCCCCGGTATGGCGTCCAGGGTGGCCTTCGTGAAGCACTCATCGGTTAACTCCGCGCACGGATGTATGAAATCCGCTGTTTGGAAAAATGTTAAATTAATAAATATTTTTGCGTTCTTGAGAGTTTTGACCATGTTATGTAGCTATATGAAATTAATAATAATTGTGATCAAGTGAGCGAGGTTAAAAGTTGTCATCAGTTATGTAAAATAAAAGCTAAGCTTATGTTAACGAATTATGTTTAATCCAATCGCTATAAGGATTTTGTTTCTCACTAATCCTTTTTTCTAAATAATGTAATATAGTATTAATAATTTAGCTGTAGAATTTCCTAGATATGTCTATGTATTAATAAGTATCAGTTAAAAATTGTCAAAGGTATGAAATTATGTATGTGAAAAATTTTAGAGATTATGTACATAATATGTAAGTGTTTGAATAAAACTTACGCAAAGGCACCAGCTGGAGAGTGCTGTGACAACAAACACAGGCAATCACGAACACAAGCACGCGTTTCATTTTAAATTAATTATTATAATTCCTTAATTAATGTTAAATGAATTATTAACTGGTACGATTTTATTAAATAAATAATTTCAATAATCACCGGAACTGTAAACTGGGTTAGACGGTGTTTATTTTACCGATTATTTTCGAATAAAAATTTATTGAAAATGTTTTATTAATTTTTTATACGATTTAAGACGAGTTTTTTAACGTATCGCGGATACGGCGTCACATCGGCGAGGATAGCGACCGACTATATCTTGGTTGAGGCAAGTCTTAATTTTAAGTAGCAATTAAACAACATCTCAAGGTTTTAAGTCGCGCTTATGAATAAACGTCTTATAAATCTTGTGGTTAGATATGGCCTTAATACATCTTTTTACCTCCAGTAGTTGTTTATGCCGGGATTTAATGATGGATATTACGTACCCGTATATTGGACTAAATTATACACCAGCTTTAAATATAATTTATTATGAGGTAGAAAAAAGTTAAATACAAAAAACGACAAAAATATATGCTAAATACACATGGTAAAAACGCTCCTGAACTTATAAGAAATATTAAAATTATTTTACAGGCATCAAAAATATATTATCATTATACAAGTGAGATTTATTTTGAACATTTACTGTATTTCATTTTATTAACATTTTTCATCGATTCCAAGCAAGGGTCAATTGTTTCAATGACTCCAAATTAGCTCGGACTTCTTAGCTTTCCCTTCGCAGGTCGCGATGTCGCTCGTAAGCGGAGGCATTATGTCTAGTACTACATTGAAGAAGGCTGATTCTGATGAACCGTGCAATAGAAGTAATAAGTAATAAAAGTTTATAATGACTTATTTATTTAAAAAAAACTTTTTGCTTTTGTGTAATGTGTTTCAATATAAAATGTTGGGTTCAATTTGTTTAAAATAATCGGTACCTACTAGCGACAACTTCTTCTTAAGAAACAGTAGTTATCTTAATGCACGTGCTACATTTAAAGTGTTTGACCTTCAGTTTTTTTGGTTTAGCTTACGTTGTTACCCATGTCACACAAGAAAAAAAAAGTTATAATTTAAATTGTGTAAAGGAAATTATTTCTTACGGCCATTGTAAATATGCTTATGTTCGCTTACAGTTTTAGTAGAATTCAAAATGACAGTGACGTACATACTAGTACATGTCATACAATGTGGTATATTAAGGATATCAAAAGGAATTTATGACTTGAGGAAACTTTGTTCAATCTTACTTAACAAGTAATTTGAATTTATTGTGTTATTATAACTTAATGTATGATTTTTTGTTTTATTGAGGATACTAATAAGCTCGAAAAAATTGGTGTTAAGTACTCATGAATATATGACCAAACAATCAGGTGCAGCGTTATCATTAAACCCATGAAAATAGGCTTTAATTTCGTGGACACCAAATACCTTACCATCTTGTGGTATGAGATCACAATTCCATAGGTACCTACACAATCTACACATAGATGGCAGCCAGGCTAACTTTACTGTCTTTAAACATTAAAAAGTCATTGCTATTAAGTCAAATCCTTTTCAAGTGATTCCCATTCTGATGCGTATATCCTGACGCTGTACCTCCACGATACGCATGCCTTATCGGAGGTTCCATTCTCCAACAATCGAACTATATTGGAAGCCCGCGGAGTAAGTTTCCATCTCCACTTAAGTGAAGGGATTTTCGGACAACCAGCTTAGGTGTGAATACTTAAATGAGAAGCACAAAAACTTACACATAGCATCTCTTATCATTAAGATGACTGTAGGTATATCCGTTACCGTCATCAACTGTAAAGTAAAATGCTGACATATTTCCATTATACATATAAACAAACGAATGCAGAAACGGTTCGGATTTAGCCACATGGAACCACAATAGACGTGCTGTTAGGCAAGAACTGCCATTATCGCCGATACAATCAAATTCAGACCTTGACTTATCGTTTTAGGAGTGATTTTGCAAAAAAAATGTCAATCAAATGCGAAATTACGTGAGACCATCCTTGACATAATGGCGCACTCGGACAATGCATAATCTATGTTAATCATGCCCTTTGCGGGTCCCCAATGACTTTTTGTTTTAAACAAAACGAGAACGACTGTGCATATGCATGTATATGTTTTATTATGAACTCATCTACTTTCAGAATAGAAACACTGCCTTTGTTAACTGTGTAAGACTGAAGGTTGCTAGCGTTTTATTTTCCAGTATTTTTTAAAAAGCTTCACATAGTGAATGTTACAGTGTTTAAGATTTAAACATTCGTCTGAAGCATGCTAATGCAATGTAGAACATAACTTAGGTTTCTTGTGGCATTGCAAATTTCATTAGCGAATCCTAACAATAACACAACCGGGGAAGGGTTAATCCATCGAGCATAGTAAATATTATTGAAAACACATGACTTAAATCCTGCATCTTTTGGATGTATGGTGTTAAATAATAAATAATTACTTATTAAAGCACCTTTTTCATAACGTTCACCTTTGTCCAGTATTAATATTTAATTCAATTTTCGTTAATTCTTAGAAGAAATTTGATTTTTGACCACATACTTTAATTCGATTAGATTAACAGACCACGCAGAACAACACGTCTGTCATAGTTCGGAATTTAATATAAAGGCATATTATATGAACATGAGCTATTGTTAGGACCATTTAAAATTGGTTGATCGCATTGTAATTTGCTACTTCTATACCGTTTAAAACGAATTATTCCCACAATACAAAATATCCCTAAATATAATTTTACCACGCTTTCTAAATTTCTACCACAGTGAGATCCACTGCTGCAATCACCACAGCTGCCATTAAAATACGACACAATAAACAAAAGAAAACAAACCGCTCAGTAAAGTATGTATTATAGCTAGAACACACGTGGCGTTTAGTTGGCGCGCTTTGCCATCGCGCGTTTTGTGGACTTAAGAAGTTTTATATGTACACATAGTGCACACGCGAGCTTCTTAAAAAGCCCGCATTTGCACATGTACGTACATACGAGTACGAAGGTCGTCGTACGTTATAGCAAGGCATATTAAAACATATCACAACATTTAGCAATAGGCTCGCCACCAGCGTTGCCAGACGTCCCGATTTCGGCGGGAAGGAGGAAGCCTAAATATTATATTTTTATTAAAATACATTTTATAGCGCTTATTTCTATCTATTGTTACGCAAACGTAATTTAACACTCAAATAAAAAGATAAATATTTAAAAACTCTGATCATATACGTTTTTTTTACTACGAGTATGTCCCGCTTTCGACGAAATAATCCCGCTTTTTTACTCGAAAAGTTTCAAAATTCCGACTTGGATATAAAAAATCTGGCAACACTGTTCGCCACCCATTCCATGATGGGACGTAAACGTAACTGGTGAAACGTGTGTTCCGCACTCTTCTACCTAAGTCTCCGGGAATTACAGATGAGATGCTACGTACAATTTATTTTGTATGGAGACGTTCGATCGTCAAAATACGTGAACAGATATGTATATCGAAAGATATCTCGGTATAGGAAGACATTATATTGCGCAGATGAATGATCGCAAGGATACCTATATGTTACAGTATAGTTACCGTTTATGGTAGCTTGCTATAATATATGTTTGCGCAATATATTGAGATATATTATTATTATTAGCTCCGTCTGTAACGAGTTTTTTAAAACGCGCGTTTCAAACGCCCACTGTGTAGTAGCTGTTACAGTCATATTGAGTAAGCGAAGTGTAAACATTAAAATAGCATTAACATCGTATGTACGCACAACCGGGCGGGCTATTATCGAAGTATTAGTTAATCTCCTTTATGATAGCTGCGTAAGAATTGCACAACGTGGAGTTGAATTAATTGCAAGCGTAATGGCTTATTACGAATTACAGGTAACGAATATGTAAGTATAACATTAGTAGTACCATTGTAAAAGGTAGCTTTGGGTTATAATTGATGAGTATTGTAACATTTAATGGTATGTAGAATGCCAAATGTACTCGATTATACATTCATATATATCTTCACGCCTGGTCCTTTACGGGTAGCCAGAGAGCACCGATTGCCAAGTATCTCCATCCTTACAGACCTGCCGCGCTTCTTCTACATTTAACATTCTCAACAAGCACGTAGGTACTCAATTATCATGACGTACATACGATTTTTCAATAATATTATAACCATATTACGGTTGTGTATTAAGGCCGTTTCACGGATTTTTGTCCGATTCTAAACGATGTAGTTAAATTTTTTAATACGACGATCTTACATCCGATATTTACATGTATCTGAACATACGAGTAGGTGTAAATATACGACGAACACAGGCTTCCTAAACCTCTGTGTCGAAGCCACGACCTTTAGAGCATCGTTACATTGTAACAAGTTAATTAAATTAAATTGAATTAAATTAATAACTTTTCATAAGTTCTATGTAAACGAAGGACAAACGAACATAAATCGTTGTTTCGATGTCCGCGACCAAATGAACACTTTGCTTAAACACGTTCTGTAAACTATTCCGTCTGTATAGTATTAATAGCATCTTGATCATATTAGCCTGCCTCGTTGGTCGTGTTGGTTGTAAGTGCGACTGCCGAACGGGAGGTCCTGGGTTCGATTCCCGGGTCGAGCACTACTAAATTTTCGAATTTAAATTTTATAGTAGTGGCTCGGAGTATGGATATGTGCCCGGTATATGGCAATAGGCTCACCACTCATTCCATCGTGGGCCTTAAATGTAACTGGTGAACCGTGGGAGTGTTCTAAATTCCTCTGCCTACCTCTTCGAGGTTTACAGGCATGATCTTACTGTAAACATCTAACAAAAAATAAAAAATAAATAATAGTAAAAAAAATCTAAAAAACACGCTTTTATAAAAATCGAACTAAAAAAATCGAAGTAAAAACCACAACGTTAGTAAAATGTAAAAAAGCGTGGGGTGCATGGTATCAACAGATTACTTAAAAAGCACCCCACGCTTTTTACATTTTACTTTTTGCTTTTTTACATTTTACTTATATACTTTTATACATTATTTATTTTTATTTTTAGTTAGATTTTTTATAAAAGCGTGTTTTTTAGTTTTTTTTTATAGGATAATAGATTTTTAAAAACTTTTTGTAATTAAACATTTATTTATGTTAAGTATATTACATTGTTTTTATGCATAAAATTATGGTTTAAAAGCGTGAAATAAATAGAGTATAATTAACAAATGTATAATTATGTAGATAATTCTTTTTTACTAAACATTACAATATATTTCGTGACCAATTTGTAGTAATTTATGTGATATATGTAGATGTTATGTATGGATCTAACATTTCTGTGTCAGATAACCAAAAGATGAATAATTCGCGTATGGCACTAATGAATAAAATAAGCATTCAATTTACAAAATATTTACAAATTATGCATAGAATAGGGTAGAATAGACATTAAATTAATATATAAAATCTTAAGAAACTTCACACAATGAAGGACTAATCTGATTTCTGAAGTTGAATATTTGATGATGATTATAATGATAATAATGGATCATGATAAAAGGAACGACGAGAAAAGCGACGAATTCATGATAAGAAATATAAATGGAAAAGCCTCTAAGTCCCACATAAAATTCTTGAGAATACTTCGTATCGTATAACCTACATAATTTAGAAATAATCACAATATTTAATATAGTACAATATAATACAGTACTACATATAATATAGCGTGTTGACAAAACGGTTAACAAGTTGGTATAAAACTTAAGTCATAGAGATCTTATTCCTCAGTTATGATATTATTTTTTAAAACTACAGGATATTATACACGTATCACATAGAAATTTCAGAAATATCACAATATAATAGGGGTTACATTAATCCGATTTAAATTCGTCAATTTTTGACTTGGTAAAAATAGCACAAAACCTTTCGGTAATATTTGCGAATGGGATTGACAAATAATAATAATGAAATTAATGGATTTAATTTTTTGATTTCGGTTTTATCCAGATTTAGTATGTCATCAATCAAAACAGTGTTAAAAAAGCAACTTGTATGGACGAAAGTCTTATACAAGTATTCATTTGAATGAGATAAACCGGGATAATTAGGAAAATATTGCTATTTGAAGAAAAATGCCAATACGATAATGTCGCCTACTTGTGTCTCGAATTGTATAAGCTGATCATTGGGTCTGCTTTGCGTAATTTTTTTATCTGTGCACAATGTGCACATGCATTAGTCATAACCATAGGCAGTTTACAGGAGATTTCTACATATATTATATATGTTAAGTTTTGCTATATTAATACACAATTGCGGTAAGAAATATCTAATGGTGGTTGTCTTTACTGTTGTGGACGCTGGCGTGGAAACCGGTCTCCCAGTCTGCGACGTAGTTGACAGTGCGCACCGAGCCGTCCGGTTCCACCAGAGAATACTGACCTGAATCAATGAAACGTAATCTCAGTTATGTGTTATGAGTGAGTGGATTTAGTTGCTTCGGACCAATTAAGACATTTTAATTATTACTATCATGGATCAACTAATTGGAACATACACAATTTTAGTAGTATACGTAATCCAATAAACATTAAATACCTGTAATTATATTACTGTGTTAATTAGAAATGAATTTTGCTCCCATGGTCCAGCCATTATAAGTTCCGGCGTCGATTCTCGAAGGTAGCAAATGATTAGTGGGAAATGTGGGAATAGTTTATTGCTAGTAGAAAATACCGAAGTGTCACTTGATCTATTTTAAAATGTACAAGTATAATTCTAAGTATTAAATCAATATTATTCTAAATGTACTCGTGTGTAATAAAATACAGACTAAATATTTTTACTACTTAATAGACGTCGTTATATGTATGTTTAAGCATAAATTTCCGATTAGTTTTGGTATCTGATACAGCTAATCTAATCATTACTAACTTAGCATTAAAAAACCATTTTGTTCATGTTTAGAAAATTCAATTTGAATGCGTGATTCTATAATTAAACAGAACATGACGGGCACTTTGTGTTTCCTAGTAAAATTCAAATTAAGAATGCACAAGTAGGGTGGTTTATATCTTTTCATAGATATTGTTAGTGACGGTAACGGACCATTGAAAAGGTCACAGCCCACAGTGTTGAAATTTAGCATAAAAATATCATAATGCCCGCTTATTGTCATGATATAATTTGCAATCTGTGGCCTTGATATAGGGATCTTGATATTGTCGGCAACGATTAGATTGCTTGTGCTCATAATCATTTCAGTGTTCATGATTAAACGAGTGAGTAATACAGACCTTTCACAACATCACCGTCGCGTTCCTCCTTCTGTTGCTTGACGTCGCCAGTGTGGGGATCGTTGACGCCGTATTCAAAAGCGTATCTTGGATGGGAGTCCTAGAAAAAACGAATGTAATATATGAATTTGAAATTAATTCTGAATCGAAAATTTAATAAGTTTGTACTTAGTAAGGTATGTTAGTTCGTCTAGCTTGTCTAGGGTTATACTATCTTCTGTATAAGAGATTACTCCTAACCACAAGGCAGTGCTTAGAACTAGTATGTTACATTGAAGAATTTGTGTTAAACCACTTTAGATAATATAATTGGAGCTCACATTAAGGGGATTAGATGTAGATTGTATAAATTCGGTTTTGATAAATGGCACATATCTATATCAAAATTTATTTATCATATGTTTCCTCTGCAGTCAAAGTCATTGTGCATATGTTCTTGATACAGTGTCCAATAGATGATATAGATAGATATAGGATGTCCTCCTGTTGCCCCCCAAACAATGTTGGTCTATTTAAAAAATACCAAAGCCAACTTATTATGATTATAACTTTGTTTAACAAACCATTACGGGGTTGACTTTAGAGAAACTTTACAGGTATTGTTAGGCTGAGATTAATAATCGACAAATTACACGCCAACCCGTCTAAAATATTTCAGGACCGAATAAGTACCGACATGAAACTGGGATTGCTAGAAAAAAAAATAAGATGTTAAAATATAGGTAGGTACTCGTAGCTGTGAAAAAAGAGAATCTTTTGTGACGTAATATAATATCTATAGCAGGCTACGATAAATTATAACTGAATCTTAGTGTATTATAATTTCATTACAAAAGAAACTAATTTTAAATATGTCAGCGGGTCCAGACTAGCGCTGGGAAAACGACATTCTAGCCGGGTCTATAGATATTTCCGACGGGTCTCACATTAGTCATTACCTCAGACGATGTCTAGTATAAGTAAATTGATGGCTTTTAAGTAATAACTGAAGTTAATTTGATATAATACTTTATTAATTTAGTAATTTATACCATTATTGAGATTTTTTTTATTATAATATGGAAGTAGCAGACGAGCATGCAGTCCACCTGATGGTAAGTGGCTACTGCCGCCCATGAACATTTGTAATCAACCCCAGATA
>DWFO01000919.1:0-17664 GCA_018246595.1 Mimoniades nurscia nurscia | reverse complement strand
TGACCAAATTTCGTCTTAATGAAAGAACTACCCAAATACAATTAACAATTCAATTATGTAACAAGCCAATATTTCGTAACCCAATTTTCCTACGTCTCCCCAAACAGTTCTATTCTTTTTTCTAAATCCCCGATACTCAAAACACTGTCAGATATCTATCAATTTACAATTTTTTTACAATTTCTGCTATACCACTACCACCTACCTTTCCCGCTATTAGAAAATTAAAAACTATGAAATAAAACACAAGGAAAAACATAATTGTGATCAAGAAAAATCACTTTTAATCTGCTATAGTCTTCCCCTTTTTATCTTCTTGAATCCTATTATTTGACCCAGGATCATTTTGCGGAATGAAAGCTGGCCCAGTTTCTATGCCTCTCTATAATGTATAAAGTAAAATAAAATAAAACTTTAAGTTCACTTCAAAATAATAGCCCTTCTTACCAATGTATACTAACGATCATTTGAACTAAATTCACTGATCAACCCCGCGGCTTCCATTCAGGCTCAGGATAAACCAACATTTGCGCTACACACACACAATGTAGGTATATTGATTTATTAAGTCAACATGCCCCTACGTGGTATGTATAGACCGATACCCCATATAATCTTTTACAATACATTACTTTAGTAACTTGAATAACTAAGAAATAAAGTTCACCCGCAACAAAGGCATTAAACTGGGTAAAACACACAGGAGAGAGGATAAGTATTTGGCACAAGAGATTGTACATTCTATTTGCATATTAAACGACCTACCGCTTTGAACACAGTAGGCGTGTTACCTGCCCGCCTTGTATCGCCCGTCCCGTTGAATAAAACCTCGACTATTACCGGCCGTTACATGTATGTACATGTGTGTGCCGTGTTCTATGAGCCACGCGGAAGCTTTATTTAATTTGAAATAACGAAAGATACTAAAAAATGCAGCAATAATCAACCTTTAGACTGCCTCGTTGGCCGTGTTGGTTGCAAGCGTGGCTACCGACAGGTCCTGGGTTCACATCTCGGACGGATCCAGTCCGGCACTGTTGGATTTTCCAAATTAGATTTCCTAGTAGTGGTTCGGAGTCTGGATTACATGCCTGGTGTATGGCAATAGGCTCACCACCTATTCCATAGTGGGACGTAGACGTAACTGATTAAATATAGGAGAGTCACATAATAAAAAAACCGAAAAGGAAAACAATATGGCACGTCACTAGTGACAATGTACTCGTACAATAATGTTTGCCTCGTCGAACGAGATAAGGGGATTTATAGGTGTGATCTCACGATCTTAGTACCTATATCAATGCCGAAATTACGCCTAATGAAATCCTGTGCTCTGGAAACCGAACGGCTGATAAATTACTTACTTATATACATTTTTTTATACCCCTTTTATTAGGTCCAAACACAGAACAAATACTTGCGCTCGTCATACAAATATTTATGTACAATGGGAATTCGAATCAACTACATCGGACTCGGTAGTAAGGTTTACTAATCACTTTACAGGCCAGTCGAGAAACTCACCATACATTGTATATTCAACTCTCAACCCCATCTAGATACATATACATATGTACGTATGCTTCACTTTACAGATCGCTCGAGATTCGTAGTCGCGACAAGGCTACGAGCACTTCAGTATGCATTTTTTTTGTAGCAAGCTGTTATTATTTTTTCATACCATTATCGCCCGGGCCTTACCTATCATTATGTTACTCTATGTAAATGTGCTAATTAAATCCAAAGTTTTTACGACTGTTAATAATGTCATGCAAGGAACAAGTGAGGTGTATTATTTTCTCGCAAATCATATATGTATGTATGTAAATTATGTACGCTATATCTAATTAAATTATGGGCGTATCGCATGCTGAAACTTGTAATATATGCAACGTAAATTAGGTAAACGTAACCGGTGAAACGTGGGAGTGTTCTGCATTCCTCTGCCTACCTCTTCGGGGATTACAGGCGTGTAGTTACGTTATATTTTTAGTTAACACAATTAATACTAATAATTTTACATTTTTACACTCCTGTCACCTTAATTACTACATCTTCATTTCTTCGATTATGTACGAGCTTATTCCTACATTGCATTGCATTATGCAGATCAGCATTTTTGTACTAGGTATATATTATTCAGTACAATTAAAGGCATCATCAATGACAGCCGCGTTTTTATTGACATTGACAACACGAACGTAATAGGCCCGTACAGATTAGAAGGTTGCATGATAGAAATCACTTCCCTGGCGATAAAGAACGCTTTATACAATACATATTATGTAGTAGTTTAATTTAGAAACGTGAGAACGTAATAGACTCCTTCGCCGACCTATTCGGCGATTACATACGTGATGGTACATTTAGTACTTACAGATTTTCGTCTCTATTTTTGTTATCGTTATACAAACCAAAGAAAGAGCTAGATCGACGACTATATTTAATTATCCTAAAATTTTCATGGAAAATGTTTATATCCTATTGCTCATTTTCATACGAAACCATTAAAAATCATTACATTTTTTTTTCACAGAAAAATGCTGGGCGTGTGTGCATATATTCTTAATTAAATAAAATCTCGTCAAAGAGCTCGTAAAGCCCTCCAAGTATATACCTACATTCAAGAATATGCAATACGGCATAGCAGCATGAGTGCAAAACAAGCAATTTCGAGTTTCATTAAGTTAATTTTAGCATCGTTAAATTTTACGATTCACTACGTTACGTGCGCATTTATTGCATTTTCGTTATTTTATATTCGCGTAACTATGTATTTAGTTACCGGTCTTTTCATTTTCATTATTTCGCTCATACATATTGAAAGGAAGCAACACCGGAAAACTTTTATTGCATTTTGCACAATGAAAACACATATTGACAAAAGGGATCATATCAGTGAGTAAAACCAATAACTGTTATCACGCAGGACAGGATAGCGGCCGCTTTGAAATCATATGTGTCCAGAAAATTGGCTTCTCTGATATTATGTTCACACTAAGTAAGAGCATCTCCATTGTCAAATTAATACTCCCATTAAACAACAACTATATTATGTGGAAGATTTTAATTAGAAGTTTTAAAGTGGTTTTTCATATTGCAATATTTAAAATCAAAGTTTGTCGTAACAATTTTCTTCCGGTAGAGAATTTTAGTCCTCCCACGTTTCACCGGTTACGTTTTACGTCCCACAATGGAATAGGTGGTGAGTATTGCCATGCATCGGGCACATATCCAGACTCCGAACCACTACTATGTAGAAAACACAACCAACGAGGCAGACAATGTTTTATATGATATATAAGGTATTGAAAGTATAATTTTAAGTTACTAAACATAATAACGAAATAGATACTTTTAACAATATTTTTTAGTCAATAATCTATATTGTACTCGTATTATGACTAAAATTAAATATATTTATGTCATATTTGTATTTTAATGTCATATTTTTATTAAACGAGATTAAAATCACAATTTTTAATTATAGGTTACTATTATTAATTAGGCTTTTGAAGGCATAATTCATCATTCTTAATGAAAATACTACGGATTGATGATGTTAAGTTCAAATATAGGAAATCCCTCAAATTTTAACGTCACCTCAACCGTTAACGTGACACATTCGAATTTGCATCATATCGTTGATATTAATTAATAAGTGTTTTGTGCTGTATATTAATGTAATGCTTCTTAATGACGTCATAAACTCTATATGATTATATTAAAAATTTTCTAAGAGTTCGTGGTTTACTTACTGAATAAGAGGTCTATTTTTTTTAACCCAATAAAAGTTATTATTTTATAATATGTATTGAAACGTTTATAATACACATTACTTTTAGTCTGCAGAAATACGAGTACTACGTAACATCTCGCCTGTAATCCCCGAAGAGGTAGGCAGTAGCGTGTAGTACACTCCCACGAATCATCAGTTACATTTACGTCGCATCATGGAATAGGTGGCGAGCCTATTCTCATACATTGACTAGGTACGTTTTCAGACTCCGAGCCAAAACTAGAAAATTTAAATTAGAAAATGCAGTAATGCATAACCCTGGATTAGAACCCAGGACCTCCCCCAATCGGCAGTACGACCAACGAGTACTCAAAACTTTTATTTAATCAAATAATGTAATATGCAATATGCGATGGTTTCTGAATAACGTGTAACGCGTGTACGTATAATAACATAAGGAGTTGTTTGTAAAAATCTAAGAGCCGGTAACTCTCAGCAAAAAGAACAAAAATAAAACAAAATGAAAAAGCCAACGTCCCGAAGGAAGGAGGAAGGAAAGTCAAAAGGCGGAAAATGGAAGAAACTTGTGTCGGAAACCAATACTTGCTGGAAGTTTTCGCTGGAGTCAGGATACTTTTGTTTTCTTGTCACATACTTATAACGTTTTAGGAACAATTAGGAGATTTTGTTCAATTACTTCTTTTCGTAACACGACTGGCACTGGCAAATTATAAATAAAAATATTTTTTGCTTAATATCGTTGATCGTGTTGGTTGCAAGTGCGACTGCCGAACGGGAGGTCTTGAGCTCAATTACCAGGTTGGGGACTATTAAATTTTTCTATTTAGGATTTTCTAGTGGCTCGTAATCTGGATATGTGCCCGGTATATGGCAATAGACTCGCCACCTATTCCATAGTGGGACGTAAACGTAACTGGTGAAACGTGGGATTGTTCTACATTCCTCTGTCTACCTATCTACCTACCTCTTCGGGGATTACAGGCGTGATGTTAATTTATATTCATATATTTCTAAATCTATTTAAGCGTGTTTGTATGGTCAAGTAACGCGAAGTACACGTAATTAATGCCTATGCATAACGTAATGTCAGATCTATAATCCCCGAAGACGTAGGCAGAAGAGTATTATACACTCCTACGTTTGATCAGTAATGTTTACGTTCCACTATGGAATAAGTGATGAGTGAATTGGGCTATACACCGGGCACATATATCCAGTCTCCAAGCGACTCTTAGAAAATCGAAGTTAAAAAGTCAACAGTGCCTGACACGTGATTTGAACCCAGGACGCCACGTTAATGCCTTTGCATAAAAGGTAAAATGATACGTAGTTTTATCAAATTTATAGGATACTATTTTTACCTCAAAAAACATAAAGACTTAACTTAAATTCTTTACAAATGGCATATGGCCACAAACTCGCGTGATGGTTTTACTATTTTATTTTATTTATATTTATCTATTTTCTGCGCTTAAATGTACATCATAATTACAGTAGTATAATTATATTAGGTAAAGCCGGACTAAAAGGCATTCAGAGCAAATACTAATAAATACATATATACAAATTCTCCTTTTCAAGTATGGCGTTTTCGGGTTACAGTTCCATAATACTGGGCCATGTAGTACTTTAGATCATTTTTATTCCGAATACCCATCCGAACATCTTTCCCGAAGATGAAACCACGTAACGCGCGATTATCATAATGAAATTGCAGACAGTTCAGGAGGCCGTAAGAAAAATGGTAAAATTTGTGGCGTTAAATAATATCGTTAAACATAAAGAAAAATGGTCCGCCCTGTAGGACGGGCGGCTTCTCTTAAATTGCAAGTCGTATATTACACAGGGAATTTTCAATTACGGCAATCCTGCGGTTTTTCATTCGTAATGTGACTTTTAGGCAACGCTTCGAATTGGTCATTCATAACTTCTGTTCCATAGAGTATTGCTGGTACAGTACTGTTCACATTTCAAAAATTAAATGATCCGATCACTTTTCAAAAATTAAATGGTCCGAAAATACTTTTCATAATTTTCTTAATATTAATGACGACCTTCGGTGGATTCCATTGTTTATTTGAATTTTTTTATTACCGCCATTGAAAAGTTAGGTTTTTTTTATTATCATCCATGGCACAATGGAAAAAAATACAACAATAATTTAAATATTTTTTTGTAGTTCAGAATTTGAATATTTTACTTTTCTTAAATTATAATAATAACAATAATGTTACCAACGATTTGTAGCCCAATCATCCTTATGTGAAACACCACTACATAATAGATATTATTTAACCCTTTACGGGCTATATACGTATATTGTTACGCAAATTGAATTTTTTCCCGAGTCTCCTCTAATAACTCAGTAAACCTTTCATTCCACTTTTTATGAGACCGTCTAACCTTGTACTCGAAATTTCATACATACCGATGAATGTGTTCCATTTTACTTCCCACATTATGCTTCTACGACTTCTGTATTGTACTGATTTGATTCTTCCATATTTATATTCGAAAACAATTATAAAAAATGTATGTAAGATCCTGATTCATATTCTAAATCATAAAATACGTAAAACAGCGTTATATATTTAAGTTATGATTTTTTTTTAATTTACCTATACATTCAATGAGCTCCAAGAAATTATAAATATGAATATTGAAAATTTAAGATAGCTAACCCGTACTTGGATTACGTATAAAATCCCCTCAGGGAGGACTGTAGCCGGCAGTGGACGGAAACAGGCTTATAATGATAAAAGTTACAACAGATTGACTGCAATATTCCTTAAAGCTCAATTGGACATTAACATCATACCTGTATTTCCCCAAAAGGGTAGGCAGAGGAGTTCAGTAGGTCCCCTTGAATCAGTTATAATATACTTCCCATAGAATAAGGGTGAGTCTATATCAGTATACGGAATACAAATCCAGAGTCTTTCCTAATACTGCGAATTTCAAACAAAAAGCTAAGTCCAATACGTTTATTGCAGAGTATGGCCTATTGCGACCTTATAAAGCGACCTGATTTATAGACCTATTTCTAAAGCGAATTGTAAGTTACGTACCTAATTCCATTAGATTTAATCTAAGCTATTACTTTGTTTGTCAGTTGCATTTGCAATCTCTTAGCGATGTTTGATATACTTTAGTATTTTAAGAAAACAATGTAACAGTGCGTGTTAGGGCATTATCTTAAATATGTGCAGTGTACCTCACCATGTTATTTGTTACAAATTTAATACTATACCATCTCGAGTAAATTAGTTCCATCTATTTAAATTTTGCCTCTGTAGTTTTGAATGAAGTAAATACCTCTTTTTATATAGCAATAGTAGTATAGTATTTTAAGTAGTATAGTATTTTAGTATTTTAACTCGCGTTTCAAACGTGAAACGTGGGAGTGTTCTGCATTCCTCTGCCTACCTCTTCTGGGATTACAGGCGTGAAGTTACGTATATTACGTTAACTCGCGTTTGACTTTAAAAAGTTTTTAGTTTACTTTACAAAGACTACAATTTTGACTATATAAAGTCAGGCGCGTATGTTTTTCAGATTAAATAACGCTTATTATAATTTGTATGACTACTTGGAACCAAACAATTTTTTTCTCACTTCACAAGTAAATAACAACTCAGAACAATTCTCGATGCTGAAACAAAGGAGTTATTAATATCAGCGGACGTGTACACGATATTTTAATCGAATTTTCCACTACGCGCTGCGCTGCGCTGCTGTAGCTGAAGCTTGTTATTAGCTTAAACGGAGAAAGTACATAACTGCTGTTGCTTGTTAAGAGGAATGTTGAAAACACGTCCATTATACCGAGCCGTTATTTACTATCACCGAGTATCGCATTATTATATGTTGATCAAGAACACAGCAGATTTAAAATCGATTTATATTGATATCAAACTACTGAGTTGGTAGCAACTGGGCAATGAGATCGGTTGGCCATACACAAGTCAATGCTTAGTTTAACATTGCTATCCAAGTATGAGAATTTGTTATACATATAACAAAAAAGATTTTAACACAATAAACGAAATCGATGTGAGGTCATTACGTCACATATTCGCTATGACACGTTTTAAAAAAGATGTAGTGTCTGAAAGAATGTTCGGGAATGTACAAAGATGCAATGTACAAGTATTAACAGACGTCAAGACTAAATTTTCTTTGAAACGATACTTTAAATACTTACTGGTTGATGGGGAAGCTAGAAGTCTATGAAACCAATGGATGTATATTAAGAAAGTTATGAATGTAGAAGAAGCGTGTTGTAAGGACTTGTATTGTAAGGGCTTGTAAGGGCTGTATTAATAACTGTAATAATAAAAACAAACAATTGACTAATACCGCGAGTGCGCACCACTGCTTCCACGCAACTTCTATGAACACGTTTCGATGTAAGTCGGCAAAGGTTCTCGTACTCCAAGTGAGGCAAAACTTTATTTTCAAATGTTTTAGGAACAAATATACAAAATTGAGGAGTAGGTATACGTTAGAAAATAGAAACTTCGAAAAATAAGCGACACCCTAATCCTACATATTAAGAAAATGACATATTTTTTTGTATGTTCTTTAATTTGTTCAAAATAAATAACAAACAAAATAATATTATCAAGCAATTGCACCAGCAGTAATAACAAATTTGAAAATAGTCTTTATTAAGCTTAAACAAAAAAAAGATAATTATTATTTACAACATACATAATAGATAAAAAAATCCTCTTTATCCTTAAAAATATGACGCCGACATTTCATCTCAGTAAGAAAAATTCTTGTAACTTACAAAAGAAATATCTGTTTTAATTTTATAAGAAAGTGGATGTCATCTTCTCCGTCATCAAGCCGTCAAAAAAAGGAAATTAAATCCCTTATCTTATCACCGTGATAAAATCCTCCGCTTTTTTCGTGCCGGCTGGCCACATTGAGGTTGGATAGCAATTTCGATTAAAAATAAGAAATACGATTCGCTTCCTTTTTTTCGCGGCATTAGGCAAACCATTACATTTTTAATACAATGTTACAATGACTTATGGTGTAACATTAAACACATTACTCATTTTTCTCTCTGAATAGACGAAAAGCACTAAAGGTTTATAAATTCTGTGAATCATTGCGCTACATTGGATTTGAATAAACGAAAATCGTAATAAATACTTCTCAAAGTCACAATTTCTATAAGCAATGTAATCACGGAAAACATTATAGAAATCGTAAATTCTGAAATGAATAATATATATTTTTATAAGTTGCTCTTTGGAAGTGAAATTTTATTAAGCGCAAATCAAAATGAAAAATGAATCATTGCTTTAAAAAGCGGCCGTCAAATGCTACAATTTGAGAAAAATTGCTACAATGTCTTATGATTTAGCCAGTAAAATTAATATAGTGTACGATGTTGACGGAGGTTTAAAATTTATCGTAATGATTCCTTTGATCACTCGTTTTTGTATCAATTGCTGATATTCACTTTTTGACCAAAACAATTGATAAATTATGACATTATGAGCAGTCTGTCATAAATACCCTGTTAATAATATGAGGTGTTTTGGCAACTTTAATTTCCGGCTTACATTGCAAATAGGAAATGAGAAACTGATTTGCTATCCAGTAGTTAGCGTGCTCCTCATAGCCCATAGACATCTAAAATCAACATAAAATAGGGCCGTCTAATATTTATGTCTAGTTAAGTTTGAATGTAATTGGCACAACTAATAAAAGATTTACCTGCGCATAGTTAAGATTCAATAAATCAATTCACAAAAATTTATCCAACAATATAAGATCTAAGCAAGCTCTAAGAAATTTAATTTGTATAGAAGTGATGCGAATAACAAACAAAGATTTCAGTATCAAGTCTTGAATCTTAAAGATAACTTTGGTACTTATTTAACAGACAATTATAAATATTAAGGAGGCAAATAACAAGATTATCTGTCGGAAGAAATAAATAATGTTGCTGGCTGAGAAACTTTTAACGCTCTCTTAAAAGTTTTCCTTGTGCTTAATTACATTTTCATTTATCTTTCCTTTCATCCATCTAGTACTGGTGCCCAAAGTGATACAAAATGCGGGAAATAGACTTATCTTTTTGTCTCAGTTCGTTATACAAAATAAGATGAAACCCACAAACGTCCGCTGCCGTAATTCTTTGCAGTAGTTGCTTTAAATCCAGTTAGTTGGCGGTAGTTCTTCGCATTAAATAAAAATGGCCACGTTCATAGCATAAAATATTTCATTATTGATATTCGGGATATGTTCGGGGTTATATCATATTAATATGAATGTTTGTAACCTATACTACACCGACTTGTATTTCAGTTCATTATGCTGAGGAAATTAAATGAAACAATAATTTATCTTTATTGTTTTGCAAATTACCTGAAGTAAAGTCATTGAAGGTATTGTCAAAGTCTTAGCGCGCCACCTGATTCTTTACAGGAAATTAAAAAAGTTTCTGTGACATAAAAACTTCTTACCTCTCATTCATTTAAATGTTAAAAGTTTATTTACAATGCATCCCTTTCATTGGGAGTTCTGTCTATGTCGAGAACTATTTTAATGTACCTAAATAGTCTTTTTAGTTTTATTTAATATTGTTCTTAACGAAATGAAGTCAGGATTTATTTGTGTTACTTTGTGCCTTATTTACAGCACATGCCAGCAATAAAAAATGTTACCACATTATGTGCTTCCCTGTCCTCATTCCAGCTCAATTGGAATTGGTATAATTGCATATAATATCAAATAATAATTTGCATTATTTTTACGTTTTGTTGCTTGCCATTAATCAAATAATCTACTTATATGCTATTTATTTATATCACTATATACACCCAAACAAGCAATAACACTCGCGTTTTCATTGACTTATATATCTGCTTTGCATAAATTCGAAGTCATGAACAAGTAGATGAAAATCATTAAATTTCGAGTTACGCGACAGACATACTTACCTATTATTTTTGTGAATGTGAAAATGTGAATTACTTTTGACTATAGGCAGAGTGGTAGTACCTATTGCTTTTGCACATATTTTTTAAAATGAAATACACATTTATAAATGCAAATACTAAATCCATGAGTAGAATATGATGTCACATGAACCCCATGTAGCATATATTGTTATAAATAGACAAATTTCTTGCAACCGTTCCTAAAAAATAGCACGTCCATTAAAAAGTAATAATAACTATGTGAAAACAGTGCCTTTATTTACATCAAAACAAAATAACAAAGGTAATCCGTCCATTAAACTCGTGCGGTGTGCCGGATCCAGTTCCGAACTGCGGAAACGTTGGTGTACACTCCAGGAATGCCCGGTCTCGCACATCCAATGCCAAAGGAAACTATACCCAACTGAAGTCCACTTGAAGTTGACACAGCCGGTCCACCAGAATCACCCTACAAAATTATTTAGTCTGCATTTAATCTATATCCCATTAGGTACATCCGATTTAAATGTTTGTGAACGTAAGTTCCGTCAAATTACTCCAATTATGTAGTCATTGGAACAACAAACATTTATGATGCGCTGCACTATCACGAAATAACAATTATTTTTTCTATACCAACACAGTTACATGGACTATAAGATTTATTATGTTAAAAAATAATACAAAATACTATTGTAATATCATTATATTAATCAAATAAGTACATTAATGTATTTAATTGTAATAAATGTCATGCTCAAAATAGTATTTTCGTGCAACTTATTTACATCTCAGTCCTGACATCTTGTCAAGGCGTCTTTACCAACAACGGGGAAAACCTAGCGAGATATTAAACTGTCTGGTTTAATATTTTAACCGCCATAAATTATAGTATTGCATAACGAGGTAGGATTATATAACATGCTTAATATATTGTTTTTCTTAGTAAATGCGTATTCTAATATCTGAATGCAAAATGCGAATTCTAATAATTATACAAAGCTGTTACAGTCACGAGGAGGGCGAGAAAGATTTTTATGGGCTTTGGAAATACATAACATACACGCAATACAATTATTAATAATTTTATACAATATCATGCCGACAGGTCACTTGGGGTAAGCAGAAAACACCAAGTGTTACGGTTTCAGTCGGCACCGTACGAAAGGAGTGAGTGTAATGGAAAAGTCAAGTGTAGTATAGTTAGTTCATTGTAAATGTATAGTTGATTTAGCTCTGTACAATGTAATTAAGTAGTATACGTGTCCGTACACCAAGCACCTCTACCCTGACATAAAAAGCAATAACATCCTATGTTAAAAATGCAATTAATACTGTGCTTCTATATTAACTTGTGCTATTACGAACCTGGCACGAGTCCTTGCCCCCTTGAGGGACGCCAGCGCAGAGCATTCTCTCAGTTAAAGTGGCATACGAACGACGACATTCAGCGTTGGAGACAACGGGAACTTCGACGGCCATTAGAGTGGAGGATGTATCACCATTTTCCTAAAGATGTGATGTAAAAGTAAAACGAATACGTATAATAGTTATCAAGATTACACAATACCTACAATCATTGTTTATCTGCGGATATCCGTACTAGAACTTTTACTGTCAAGAGCATTATTCAAACTACAGAATGAAGTTCATACAATATTAACAGAATGAACAAAGTTGCATTCAATTATAAATTTCATGAATATTTTTAATTTGACTGCCTTGTTTGTCGTGTTGTGGTTGTAAGCGCGACTGCCGATCGGGAGGTCGTACATTCAAATCCCGGGTCGAGCACTATTAGATGTTTCTAACTTACATTTTCTAATAGTGGCCCGGAGTCTGGACATGTGCTGGTGTATGGCAATAGGCTAACAACTATTACATAGTGGGATGTAAACGTAACTGATGTAACATGGGAGTGTATTACACTCCACTGCCTACCTGTTTGAGAATTACAGGCATGATGTTACGTTATTTTGAATAACTATAATTTATCTACTACATTCCTTCGAACATCAAAACCATACTGGGTTTGTATCTTTAACTTAATGTAACCATTGTATACATAATGTAACATATTTGTAAATCAATCTTGCAGTGTATTTTTATACATAGTCTTTATTGAGCACATGTGGTGTTCTTCGGAATTCGAGGTTGGCATTAACTGGTACGACAATTTTACTAATATATACACCAGTTGATAAGAACAATATCTAAAATATGTTAAACTTGTGACTCACGTAAATTGAAAATGTTTAAATAGAAGAGATAATAATAATAATATCACGGGACATCTCCACACACGGCCATCTGATCCCAAAGGAAGCGTCAAGAGAGCTTGTAGTATGGTAACCAGATGGCTGATAAACTACATATACATATCAATATATGTACATACTTAAATAGATTTTTTTTTCACACCCAGACACAGAACAAATACTTGTGTTCATCACACAAATATTTATTTTGGATGGAAATCGAACCCACGACCCCCGGCGCAATAGTCAGGTTCACACAAACCACTGCAGCAACTATTCCATTAACGTGTGTTTTTGTTAGAATTCTCTATAATTAGCATAAAATACATATACGCCACTACGTGTAAGCCTATTGCACGTTCCAACATGAATTTAATTTGCCATAAACATTAACTGCGCGTAAACAACAGGCTTAATTGTTAACGCAATTGCAATCAAAATTAGTTTCACAACATCCTCTATTTCCTGTGTTCTTGTTGTGAAATTGGTTTATGATAGACACGAGTACCATACAGATAGATTAAATTGACGGATTATACAGTGCGCGATGTTTTTGTGTAATTCATTTAGCAAAGACACACATTCGAAGTTCACAAATACGGATTAAAGATATTGAATCTCTTTTTAAAACACTACAATATAACGGTAACGTTATTAATAAATGTCAACTGTGCTAGTACTCGTACTGTGCATACTACATTTAATAGACGTAGCCGATTTATATGAAATTTTTAAACTCGACTACACGTACTCTCGTAACTGTTTCATTCTGACAAATGCTAAATTCATACCGACTGTGCCAAAACGGTAAACAAGTTGCAGTAAAAGCGAGTGAATAGGTCTTTCTTTTATTTTAAGGCATTTAATTGACTGCATAGGCGTTATTAAATGAAATACGTAAAAGCCAACTAGAAAATAAATGAAACCTAATTAATAAGCTAATTTTTCCTATACTTTTACATAGTTTTAGAAAATTTAAATTGCGAACAGGTTACTTCATATTGATTATACCTGTAAAGATTGTAACCGCAATCTGTACATCGCTACGTGATCATTTAAAAATATGCAACTCACGGAGGTAGCGCCCCATCCAGTCACAAGAACTTCAGTGCCATTTTCAATCCGTGCATTACTGGGCGGCAATACTACGATCTTCGTTGTCGTACCATCAATATTGATGTTCCGTCGAAGCCGCACCACGGCTACGTCATAGTCACTAGTCCTTGTATTATACTCTGGATGCTGAATGTACATAGTTGTAACGTAATTGGTGCCCCCACCGTCCGAATCCGCGCTGCCAACTCTTACGTATATTCTCTGAATACTGCACAAAAGTCCATTACAATTTAGACGGATTTTTATTACATGAATGCTATTTTGTTTATTTATTTACAAAATAAACAATATTAAACAACATTTTGGAATATACAAAAATCTCTGATTAACGGAATTGATATTTTATAACAAACGTAATTAGAAACTGTTCTCTCCCCTAATAATTTATATTTTTCCTGTCGCGTAGTCCTTGGTCTCATTAAAACAGGAAAATCTGAATGTTTGCATTATATTTTTATAGACTTTTATAGACTACTTACCCTTGGACACAATGAGCAGCGGTGAGAATATATCTGCGACTGATAATCGAACCTCCGCACTGGTAGTATTCTGAGCCTCTCTGAAGTAACAAGTACACTTGATATGGCGCCTTTTCTATAGTAGTGGTATATCCGCCTACTATTTTACTATCGGAGCTCCTGCTGAGGTGACCATGTTTCTTACTCAAGCCACCTAGAAACGTTAATACAACCATATATAATTACCACAATTTTATTTCAGTATAATAATCTATTTAAAAACACAATCATCGAAATGTAATTTACAATTTAATATAAGCTTCTAATGTTGCACTACATTCCTTTCAAATCCTAGGCTACATAATATAATCTTTTGTACTGCTCTTGATACGTGTCAAAGTTTAGTATAGCTGAGATGAACAATACCACGAAATTGACTGCTATAATTTTTTTCTAAGCTATTGAACGCATCGACATCACTTCGTTCACTAAAATAACTAATAAACCACATCATTTTTAAAAGTTCCCCGATAAATCCTTTGTCTGTCGAGTTTGAGAGAAGTTTTACTCTAACATTATTTGTAACAGAATAACAAATTTCTTAAAAATACTGTTACATAAATGAAATATGTATTTTTGACACATTATTAAATGCATTTGACAATGTCAGGATAATACGAGACTTGCTGTTCACATGGTTAATTGGTGAACACAGAAACAATACATAGCACATAAAGTGTTTTGGAGGAAAAGAAGGTAATTCAAAAAGTACATACGTATACCTTGAAAAGCGAATAAAGTAAGGAACATAAGAGACCACGAATAAAGTTTTCCCATATTTCTATTGTGGAATAGTTAAATGAACATTAGCATGAGCACACAGCGCAAACTTATATATACGTATATTGTTCGTTGTACGGTAATAATTATATAGAAAAATGTGACAATCGCAGTAGCGATAAAGAAGTATTTATCAGTATTTACACGGTTATTAAAAAAAAACTTAAATACGACAATGATGAGGAACACGATAAGACTTATTTACGGAGGTGTAACGTGATGCTCTCGTAACGACATTTTAGACGTCATCAACTGTAAGCGTGTTCTGATTTTGATGAGTATCAGTGATAAATATGGTCTTCTTCTTCATCGAGTCGATAGCTGATCGTGAGTGATCAGCCACGTGCAAGGGTTAGTCGCAACGTCCAGGGTGCGCCGAGCAGAGTATGTTCATACTTAATACATAGTCGCCGCTCGGGGAGGCTCCATGATATCCATGATAAATATGGTATACAATGCTTCGTTGTTCGAGTGGTTGCAAGTGCCGAGGCTGAGCGAAATATCTTGGGTTCGATTGGGGTTTGTAATTTAAAATTTTTAGTAGTAGCTTAAATTTTGGATTTGTGATCGTTGTATAGCAAGAGACTCACTCCCTGTTCTATGCTGGGGCGTATAACCAAGCTGATGAAACGTGCCTACCTACCTTTTAGTTGTTTCATGTTTCATATTACATATTTCAATAATAATTATTTAGAAATGCATATATAATGTGAATAGGAATAAGTTCCTATAGTTAAAATTATAATTTATTTTTTTATTTATTACCATAAGTGCTTATTTTAAAAATGTGGAGAAGCACACTTATGGAGTTTCTTTCGCCACTTATGCTCCATAGCGAGGCATAGTGGTTGTTTCATTTTGACACGTTCATTATTTTGAATAAATGATATTGGAATTTGAATTTGCATTTAGGAATGCACTACGTGATGCTGCATCTACACAATACACTGCACTGAGAAGTGAGTTACTGAACTTAGTTCGAAGAATCATATACGGTAACTAATGAACTTACGAGTATTTCGCAACTTAGCAAAACCCTCGCCGTGAACAGTCATCCAACTGTTTGCAAACCGAATCACGTACTAGTAACCACACGTAAATACCTTGTAAAGTTTTGTAACAATTTCGCTATAAATGTTTTCACTCGACTTAAACATAACACATTAAAATTATATATGCAATATATAAAGTATTCGAGTTAATTGAAAACTTATCATACAATAAACATTATAATACTTTTGGAGCGAACTAACCTGTTTACGTTTCTTTGGTACAATGTATTCATTATCAATTAAGTATTACTTTTAGTATAGAAATATAAAGCCCGTAAATAAATATTAAATTGGTAGGAACGCATTCATCAATATTTAGAACTTGAATAGCGGCCATTATAATAGTTACTTTTAATGTCCAGTATAATGGAAAGATGATTGAAGGCTTCTATAGCGCTCGTAACGAGTGAAGGTCTCTGCACATATAATGGACACGACGCCGACGTGATTTTAAAATCAAACATGTGTATTTAGTTCCAAAAAAGGTTTATTTTTCTATATCATAGTTGAATTTATTTATATGAAATTATAAAATATATATAAGAATATGTAGAAAGAAGTAACGGTCTGTTTTAGTTAATGTCATAAAACACTGTAAGGTTAAGCAATTGTTTTCCAATGTTTTTATTCTATAGTGGGACGTAAACGTAAGTAATAATATGTGAGAGTGCACTACAATGTTCTGCCTATTTCTTTGGGGATTACAGGCGTGATATCACAGTTAAAAGAATGACTGCAGCTGCCACAGTTCGTGGTATATTGGTAAGATGAAAAGCATTTACGGGCAACGCATAAAAGAACACATATAACACTGTTAACGACTTCAAAATGTCAAATGAATCAAAATATTAGCATTTCTTACGCTTTCACACAGGTTACCCCTTTTTTTTTGTTTACGTCAGGAAAATGCATTTACGCATCCCATCGAACCCGGGGGAGCTCGATGGGTATGTGGGACTCCTGTTTGGGGCCCAGACTACCCACTAAAAACCTGACGGTGTGCCACTCTGGCATTACGGGTGGGCCACGAGAACTGTACGTTGGCACTACTTTCGCGACCCACCCTGCCACAGCCTTCGAGAAGGCTCCCTCTCTTAGACGCCATCCGAGCACACATCGGATGGCATCTCCTCACGCGGCCTCCATGCCAGCCATGGATCCCCCGATCCATAGCTCGCAGGCCGCGGGCCGTGGGACCCCGCTCAGGGCGAAGGGAGAGGAGGCACTCCCCCGCGC
>DWFO01000918.1:0-17665 GCA_018246595.1 Mimoniades nurscia nurscia | reverse complement strand
GGCAAAGGAATGTAGAACATTCCCACGTTTCACCAGTTACTTTTAAGTCCCACGATGGAATAGGTGGTGAGCCTATTTACTAAGTAACAATACTAAGTACATACATAAGCTGCATATATATATTGATAACAAAAATATACACGAACGTCAATAACTGAATGCCTCGTTGGAGGAGTATTTGCGAGCGTGACTAACGATCGAGGGGTTCTGGATTCAAATCTCGCGTCGGATACCTACTATTGGCTTTTTTTAACGAGAACTCCTAGATAATATTTCTCGTAAAGGCTCCGAATCTGGATTTGAGACCAGTTTATGACAATAGACTCACCCCCCTATATGGGATAGGAACGTAAGCTAACTGAAATGTGGAAATAACTCCTCTGCCTACCTCTCTGGGACTACAGGCCTGATGGTACCTACCAATTTTACGACTGCTAATAACAAATTTAAGTTAGTATTTTAATAACAATTTAAATCGAAAGAAATACAGCTAGGTGTTGCAACACTATAGAAATGTCAGAACGATACAGTTCTATCGTTTCACGGACGTCAATTTTCACGCCACAACGGTTCGACGCGCCTCGTCGCGTCGCGGTTCCACATAGCGGTAGATGGCATAAGCGGAACAATGCGCACCAACAACGATGAAACACTACATTGATAATATCCAAAGAAACAAAAAAAACCATTAAACACACAATTTCAGGTACTTTCATTTTAGCAAATAAGCTTATAAAAATTGTAGAACATTTACAGAAGAGGGATATTGAACTTACAAAGTATTTACGTGACAAGTTTACATTTTTACAATTCCCAACTGAAGGACTTCTAGGATACAAAGTTTTGCATCGTTTTTTTTTTATTAGTATAAACATACCATTATCTAGACTTTGTAAAATCAAAATTAATCAATAATGTTATTGGCTATGACTTCATCTTAGTGGCTCAAATAATAGTAAAGACAGTATTAAGTACGATGAACTCAGCAACATTAAACGGCAATGATAATCCTATTCCTTTAGTCCTATTCTTATAGTCTTATTTATACAGTCATATTAATATAGTCCGATTCCTGAAATCCTAGTCCTATAGTCTTATTACTACAGTCCTATTCATGTAGTACTATTTCTATAGTTCTATTCAACGTCACGTCGTCCAGATGTTCATAGACGATAGCCATTTGTGACTACTGCCTGCTTATTTGCTAATGTTTTCACTTAGAAAATAATTAGGTACTTAAGTTACAAGTAAATTTTAAACGTCTGGTAACATGTTGTCAAATACGTATATGTTATTAGGCGTTGTCTTTCAACATTGCTATGCGACTATACTGCTTATTCGATAAAAATATCTATTGTTATTGAAATAGCTAATAATATAAGTGAGAAAGCCAATGGAAATGAATTTACGAGTTATTCATTTGTTACTTTACTTTAAAGGTTGTCAAGAAAGTCTACCTGCCCGTTACTAGAGATACTCCAATTTAAAAATGAACGCCCCTCCTCTCAAATTTCTATTTTAATGTGTGAAAAAAGTAAGCATTGAAACATTTTACTTATGTGCGTGCGGCAATTTTACTGCAAACTTAGACTCACCTTCACACTAATAAGTCAACTAATCGAGCGATTAGTGTATCGCTGGAGAGGTATTCAGTTTTAAAATAGACGTTTTATACCTCTCTGTTATGAATACAGAATTACGACACTGAAGTTATGCACTCCATTATTATCCACTAAATACTAATTATTTTGCTATCCTTAAGTTACTTGTAATAGATCTGTTACGGGTTTTCGAATAAGATCAGAGACCAGCGTATACCGCAATATGTAAGGACGTAACAAGGGGCTGATTACTAACATGCCGCAAGCTATCATTCACGAATGATGTGATGGATATTGATAATTATTTGTACCATATCATCATACGGACATCTCAATATCAATGCGCTATATAGAGTATCAACTTATCTTTCCATAATTCACAACTATAAGTAGCTTTTGTAAACAATGTCATCAACATCAAAAATAAAGACAACAATAAAAAAGATTTTAGGAACAGGTTTTTTTTATAAAATTCCAACGAATGCGATGGGTTAAGACGATAATATGATATCCAACATCGCGGGTTACTCAAGAAGCGAGTCACGAACAAATACAATCATGAAACACCAGAACATTAAAAAGTATGTCACATATCGCATTATAATGCAAAAAATATTTGCGACACGCAGTTTTTTTGCTGGCTTATAACAATATAAAGTTTCTTATCCATCAACCTTGATTTAGTAGTCCCGCTAAATGGAAAGGGCTGATGGACACTATCGACATTCGATGTAAGTCAAAATCGAAATGAAGTTAGTTCAGTAGCAAACATATACATAATCCTCAACCTGTTCCGTGTGCTGCATCAAAGGCGTCCCGAATAGCACGCCCCTAAGTTCAATCTTCAGCTCTTTGTTCCCAGTCACTCCGCATATATCGTCACGCCCTAGCAAACCTGAGTTGTAATTCGAACGAACGTAGTATAAGGCTGCACACATTTAATATACTTTGATTAAATACGAGTGTAATACCCGAGACTCGAATAGAATGTCCACCGTCTGCTGCGCCCATATGGCACCATCTGATCTACATGTGTGTATTGTCTGTAATAAGAATGCAATTAAACTAAGCCAGAAAAAACCAGCGTATGTAAATTCATCAGGAATCTCATATTTCGTCTGCCACATATACATATGTTATCTACTGTATATACATGTCGAGGATGCCCTATGTCATAGAGAACGCTTCAACTAGTATGGATCCATAATTACAACAATATCGTTTAACAAGTCCCAGTCAAGGAAGAATGGGTCATAGGATGTGCCTCTTCTATAGCACCAAGCCAATTGATAAACATAATTATAAAAATATCTAAGTTATCGGGAATGATACTCGTATCCACAACCAAAGCGACTATTGTAACTGTAATTGATAACATTACACGTTGTTTATTAAAAATCGTCTACACACGCCCAATCAATATGTTCCAATATGGCCACAAATGGTACGTATGTATATGTGTACATATCTACGTATTATTATATTAGTGGATCGTAAAACATGTTGTACGGCTGTGCCCGTCGTCTAAACATGACAGTCGTTAAGCGGACATTGCAATATATTTTGACGTTCATGTATGCTAAATAAATTGTACGGACAAGACTACATGACTGCATGAATAAATGCATACAGAAATACAATTTAGATGCCCGATATTGCATTTCGAAAGGAACTGGCATAAACAATTGCCAATAACTTCGAACCGCGGAAACTAAGATTTATATTGCTTTTATTAGATAAATCTACGAGTACCATCTCAGTATTTGACTTACAACGTAAACGAATATTATTTAATTGTTTGTACAAATCAAGACTTTGGCTTATTTTAAGTAAAATTTAAATTACTTTTTAAATCTTGAAACATTTAGTTTGGTAATTAAATTATAAATCTTTTAAATATGATTATTTCTGTCATTGAAATCGTTTATTATTCTGTTCGACGTGACAAAATCCCATTTCCTGTTTAATTGTTTTGTAAGTAAATAGAAATTTTAGGAATTAATATGGTGGTCGGAAAAAAATAATTATTCAATTTGTATTTGTAAAACGAAAAAGAAACCTAACAATACTCAATTAAATCAACATCATTCATTCAATTGGAGATGTTTTAATACAATAAATTATCCTAAGTGTTGAATGAAATAGTTTTTTTAATTTTCAGTTTAGCGAACAATAGCGTGATAAATAAATCATTTTGGGAATAAATATAAAATTATTTAAATATAAATGGTTATTTATTAAATGAATTAAAATATTAATTGTTAAATAAATAATTTAAATATTACCGGAACAATGGTCGATAAAATTATAAAGTCATAACACTATAATAAATAGCCTATTATACTCCTAACAGTGACTGCCTCGTTGGTCGTATTAGTTGCAAGCGCGGCTTCTGAACGAGAGGTCCTGGGATCAAACTCTGGATCGTGCACTATTGTATTTTTCTAACTTAGATGTTTCTGTAGCAGCTCGGAGTCTGGATATGTGCCCGGTGAGACGCAAACGTATCTGGTACAACGTGGGAGTGTACTACAATCCCCTATCATTATTTTGGGGATTACAGGCGTGACATTATGTATATCTTAAGAATGTTATATATTTTATATAGGTTTTTTTTTATATATAGTTTTTATTACTGGTGAAACGTGGGAAGGTACTCCACTGCTCTGCCCACCTCTTCGGGAATCACAAGCGTTAAGATACGTCTATACACGTAATTTGTTCTTAAATAATGTAAATTCTTTCAAAACGAATAACTACTACATATTATAAGACATTAGCGTCGAATAGAAATTTAATTAGTAGGTATACCTACTTCATAATTGATAAAGCAATTCATTTAATTTTTAACACCTATGAATTCTTTTCTGCATTAATTTATTCACTTCAACAAATAAACTAAATAATTAATTGAATATTATTAATGTTGCATGTGCATTTTTAACTTTTAATTCGTATTTATTTTACGTCATGTAGGTATATATTAGCACTAAAATATGTGCAATTCAAAACCTTCCTTTAGTCAGACGTATGTCAACGTCACGAACGACTGCGTCTGTATATTTTAATTTTGAATTTAATTTCAATTTATTCTGAATACAATAATACAAAGTCTTACTGCTTCACAATAGCTCGCCCAGTCAATGGCACGGCAGTGCGTGATCAATGTATCTGCTACTTATTAAATCATATATTTGAAAGTGTAGTTTAATTACAAACGCAATTATGTATGTTATAACACCTGTTGGCAATCGATGAAGCTCAACTGTTCTCATCTAGTGGGTGAGTTGGACATTAAAAACGACCCTATTAAAAAAAGATCTCAATTTTTGATCGGGCTATAAATAATATCTATACATATCATCAACATCATTATAAACCCTTTTACCATCCCACTGTTGGACACCAGTTGTTTCCCAAAAAGAGTAATGTTAACTCTAGAGTCTGCCACGCTGCCTGGTCAAGTATCGGCTTGCAGCCTCATATAGTTCATATTACATCGCACGATACTCTCTCCACTATAGAGACTTAGATGAGGAGATAAGAATAAATAGCGTAAGAATCTAAATTTCATGGTTGTACAGATACAAGTAAATGTATCACAGATTTATGCGCTTGTCATAACACATGACATGTGTTGTACATGTTTCACTAACAATTCGTTTTTGTCCCGAAATGTGTAACACACAGTACTGGCGTGGACACCAGTATTTCTATTGCTAACGTCTATTTTAAATTTTTACTACGGTGTGGGCGAGAACATTTGTTCTCGCCCACATTGGTCCCAGGTATGAAAACTAGGATATTACGATGTACAGGTACATAGGATAGAAAACATTTTGATAATCATCTTTTTGTGCTATCTTATGGTTAATAATAAGTAAGAACGTAATATCACGCCCGTAATTCGCGAAGAAGTAAGCAGAGATGTGCAGTACACTCCCACTTTATATATTTTATGTACTTATGATAGATATGAAGTATGTATAGTACAGAAGAAACACAATGTGCAGAATAGATACACGTTAATTAAAATCATTAAAAATAATATAAAATGTAACTTCACGCCTGTGATTCTCAGAGAGGTAGACAGAGGAATGTACACTGCCACGTTACTCCACTTACGTTTACGTCCCACTATGGAATAGATGGCGAGCCTATTGCCATGCACAGGGCCTTGTCATGCATCCAAACTCCGAGCTACTTCTAGAAAATCCAATAGTCCCCGACCCGGGATTTGAAACCAGGACCTATTAATCGGCAGTCGCGCTTGAAAAACATACGACCAACGAGGCAGTCAAACTTAAAACTGATTTATGTTTCGACCTTTTTTATCGTTCCACTGCTGGAACATGGGTCTCCTCTCAGAATGGGAAGGTTAAGGCCATAGTCTGCCACGCTGGTCAAGTGCGGGTTGGCAGACTTCACACGAGAACAATTTAAAAACTCTGTAATCTATCTTAAAGGTCCGTAACATTCTTCATTAAATTGATTACATAAATAATTAATTGCCTACATTGGTGTAATACATTATACAATAGTATAATTCATTTTATATGTTGTATTTGTAAACAGTGCGGGCAAGCACCCATAACATAAGTATGATCATTAATATATGTTGTATATAAAAACTTTCTAAATTTCACATCGAAACTCATATCCGCCAATGGTGATACGAATGTGGCCGGTAATTCCATCTCTATAAAATGATATTATTATTTTATACCTACTAGACTTATGCAGAATAGGAATTATTTCTTGAAGAAATAGTAATATAGTTATGATTATTTATATATTATATGTTACACCTCAATAACGTATTTCTTTTTCATTTCCGAATTGCAATCGAATGATTTAAGTTCATAAGAAAACAACATACAGGATAAAATGTTACCAGTTGTTGAAAAAGTAACATAAATAAACGTAAACCAATTTGTTTATTTATTATCGAATATGTTTTTTAATTTAAATGTAATTTAGCATACCTATATATTTATGAATTATTACGAATTTAAAAATTATTCTCTAATCGAACTAAGCGGTAAAATCGTAGTTGAGTACACACCATTTATACAGTAATTATACATAAACAGTAGTCGACGTTTGCGAAGATAGGAATAAACGGAACCCAGTAAGAACATTAATTGATGGAATTTGTGATAATTACACGTGTAAACCGCTGGCAATTACAGTTCACAGACAGGGCGCGATCACTCAACAGATTACATCCATCATTTCGTGTAAGTCGTGAAATTTGACACGCTTTTATTTTTAGTTTTATTATGTCGTCACGCGCTTAACATCTTCATTATGAGTCCTCATTACAATTGTATATACATACATATATATATCAATAATAATATAATTGTTCTCAAAATTGTAACCATACTGAATTCGTATCGATATGAATTGATAATACCATAAGCTGAGGTATCGGTAGTTACTATCATGTCCGACAACATCATAAATAAGAGTTTATGATAGTTATATTTGGTTTTGTTAGGAAATACAGAACGACCAGTGAAGCTGTAAATAGCTGCTTCACGTTTAATAAACTTTTCTTGTCTGTCCTGGATTTGCGAGAACTATATTTATACATAGAAGTTCATTCGTATCATATTTCTTGAATTTTACCAGACAAAACTGTTTGTATGTTTGTTTAGATTTATTTATTTATTCCATATGATCACTTCAACTTGAGATTTTCATCTCAACACCTTATGGGTCCATCGGCGTTGGAACCAGAGATTAAATATTGATTAAAAACTCTAGTTCGAGTGAGACTGTATAGGTTACCCTTAGAAAAAGATATGAATGAAATTTTCCCGACTGAAGAAGGCTGAACTTGTGGTTAATACATGGTTTAACGCAGTTTTACTCCGCATGCAAAATCTATCGGGTACAATTCATTAACAATTATAAAAAAACCGTTTACTTTTTTATATGTTGCTTACTAAAATTTAAAAGCTAGAATAGCTTACATATATGAAGAAATAGTATTATTGATCTAATTATGTGACGCTACCAGAGTAAAATGTAGAGTAATAGAATAAATGTAGAGTAATAGAATCTCGAGTTTGTAAACAAATTCAAAATTAGACGTGTCTCAGTGTATCGTTTAAGCAAATATATTTTACATATTTAAATGTGTTAAATATCGACTAATGTGTATCTGACCTGTGTTGACGGAATTCAGTGCGAACGCATTACAGTAAACCCGTATTGTTTATCCGCAGTAATATGTCACGTCTGAACACTGTCACTCAATTGACACACACAACCATGTTTTTAAGTCAAATGTTGTCTGTTATCAAGTATCAAAACTGGTCATTCGCGCAACTGTGGGTCCGTGTACGTTACGGTTCCATTTTCGAAAATCGAACTGCTCTGTACGGCGTCGGTTACGCGGCCCGCGTGCGTGCATCCGCCTCACGGGCTGTTCCTCTACTAAGCAGTACGCCGTTGAGCCCGTCGCTGCAGGCAGTCTTGAGAGGCTGTGACCGATGTATTAATTCATGATTTGAGATAACTCCGCGCAAACATGGACCGAGCGCTCGTGGGATCGAGACGTCGAGTTTGTTTTTTGAGCCAAGGATAGGAACACGTGTACGGGATAGTGTTCCATTAAGTACACACTTAATGCGTGTACGACGCAAATTCGGCTCTGAACACGCTACTATGCGAGTGACGTCTTTGTTATCTGCGCGGCTATTTGGCCTTGGCGCCGTTTTCAAAATGTACTTCGAATGTAAAACATTTCAATTACAAAGAGCTATTTAAAAAAAGTTAACGGAATGTTCTAGACTGAAGGCTTTTAATGAAAATGTGTCATTAACAATCACAATATACGCGTTTTAATATTGTGTTCAGAATGAAATCAGCTAACACGGAGATTTCTTGAAATATCATCTTAAACAAGAAAGTGAAATAAAGTACACTGGAAAGATTTTTTGAAGTTAGGGCGTAGGCATGATATGTCGAGTTGACCCTACAAAACCTTTATTACATACGACACAGTTAACCTTATCTTGTCGGCTTTATCGCACGTATCTTTACTGTAGCGTGCGTAATACACTACCTTAGGGAATGTTCTGGAATGTCCAGGTAGTAATGTTAGGAATGTCAGGTAGCAACTGTTTCATGTGGAATTTGTAAATTTTTATGTATTTTAATTTCCAATCCATGGCCAAGATTTTACGAAAATTATCAATTTCTCTATGAGACCATGGAGATTAATTGCGAAAATATTTTAATGGATAATTCAATGAATTCCTTAAACGTGGTAAGAAGAATTACATTAATTTTCAAATGCAGGAAATTTGGGCACTTTCCAGAATTACAAATATTCAGAAATGGTTAAATTAAGCTCGTAGCGATATAAGTGTAGCGATATAAGTATAGCGTACGCGATCTCGGTCCGTCAATTCAATATCTCTTAATTTTTTGTTACCTGTGTATAACTTATTCGAACAACAGTGCATATTTGCTCTGCACTAGTTCATTATTTTACCAATCTATAGATACTTCATATGTCCATAATTTTGTCTCAATAATCTCAATCCTTTAGGAATTTTCTGTATTAAATAAATATCAAGCGTTAATTTTATAAACTTCCTAACCGTACCTTAATAACTACTAGTCAAAGAGCTCACAGGGCTTACTCGCTAAGTCCAAGGGCTCGTGAAGAATGCTCATTATCAGATGAATAGCCGGCATTGCACACGTGTTTGGTTCTGAGAATAACACTCGTCTGTTAAGAGCATTCATTACTAGTGAGACGCCAGGTTTTACGCTGTTTTTAACATGTCCAAACTTTAAGCGTTAAGGATTTTCTATATACTCTTTAAGGAAACTTTTACCACTTCATTTATCAACACAGATCAATAAAAGAAGGTTCGAGAAGCTAGATGTGGCAAGTAGAGAACTAGATCCGATGACCCTCATTAGAGGTGGACTGAGCTGTATTTAGAAGATTTAATAATAATGTGTGTGCAGGCCGAATTTACTAATCTTTATTGAGTAATTGTCGATGAAATCTAAGAGATGGTGACAAATTTTTAACCTAGCCAAAGTCGATGAAAATTACAAATTCATCGTTATTTACTATATATCTAATGCTACCTAAAATCTACCGTTACTTCGAATAAGAAAGCAACTATTAACAAACTGACATAAAGTTTCTCCAATTATAAATGAGCTAAGGTACTATGAAAAACAACGCTTCAAAAATGTGAATCATGCGCTTCACTTTAACGACTATGTCTCTACGACTGCATTTTAAGTTATTTTCTCTTCTTTGAACAATTTATGTAATGTAAATTGTTATAATTATATAGCGAAGTAGAGTAGAGTAATTATAATGTTACCTTTTTACAAAGTATTCACCAACTATAGGTAGTAGGTAGTAGTAACTATAGTTAAGGCAAATTCCCTTTTGAACACCTGAGTCCATTAATATTTAATAAAGTGTATTTAATGTTATTGCACTTAGATTTTATTTAAATGTACAATTTGATTTTAATTATTTCACAGTGTATGAAAACATACAATTGGGTCGTGATTATTTCTTTTACAGTTAAAAATGTAATGGCAGAGTTTAAGCATTCATTAAATTTTAATTACTTTGAGGGTAGATTTAAAAAAGACTATATTACCGTGTTTCATTATGTCTTCCGACATCATTATTGTTTCTTTTTAAAGGGGAATAATTATACATGAACATAAGAAAATAATATTTAATGTACATTTTTTTTCATATGTCATTTTTTTATTGCTTCATTGCTTGTCCCGGTTTGAAAGCTAGCACGAGGTGTACATCTATAAGATTATAAGTACGTTCAAATTAATGAGCATACATAAGATATAAAGTTAATGTACATTAGATGTAAAGTTTAATATACAGTTACAGCATGAAGTGCGTGATGATAACTACATATAATTATAATAAATATATGGTAACACACACACTGACACCTGACACCCAAGTAAGCATCATGAAAGCTCGTGTTATGGTATCGAGACGACTGATTAACTTTATACATTAATAAATACTTACATAGTTATTTTTTATATCAAGACACGGAACAGGTAGTTGTGCTACGACGCATATTTTTGTTCTCTATTGGATTCGAACCTACGAGCCCCGGTGCAAAGTCAGGTTCAAATAGCACTACGCCAACGGGCCAATACATACTCGTAAATACTTAAATGCAGTCCGCACGATTCTACTATAAGTTTCATATGTGTCTATTGCACAATCAATTTTCAAGGTTCCGTATATACGTATAAATTATATTTAAAGTTTTTATACATATTTTATAACCTAGTTTTATCAATGTATTTTACTATTACAAATACATATTATAATTATATAATGACGCCGTATCCCTTACGGAACTCTACATTAGTCACACTGAGATATGTTTAACCAATCTCTTGGAGTTCCATCACACAACGTTCACAGAAGTATAGTACGATGCTACCTGTACTACGCATCTGTCAACTCTTGAATCCTAACGTTAAACATTCAAGTTGCAAAATAATTCAAGAACTATACTTTCCAACTATTCTTTACTAACAAGAATTATACGGTCATGTTCCTGCTAGTGCACCAGATACATGAAATGCTGTCATGGTAAGTCAATAATTCCTGAATTTCGAAACTACCTCACATGACTAGAAAGTGTCAGTATCACTACATACCACTGCTCAGGATTAGCTGAGACCAATAATTAATGTTTAACATAAAATTATATTGTAAGTTATTGAACATACGGAAAAATTAGCAAATTATACCAATTATTAGTATATATGTATAGTAAAACGAATTAATAAAGTAAAATCAACTACAGTATACAGAATTTTAAATTCCAAAGAAACAGAAGACGGACATTTTATTTTTAAGTATACGGAACCCCCGGAGCGAAGAACTGCGCTAACAATTTAAATTTTTAATGCGTCTTAGCGCTAACAATAATAAAGGAGCTTTCAGAGCGTCTGCCGAGCTGTCACACGCGACGCTCATTGACGAAACCCGTTCGAGGATTAAACACACCTTCAATGTACAGATACAATCTGAGCTAATTTCTTGTTGTTGTAGCATTCAATATAGAATTTAATAATGCGAACACATCACCTAACGAGGTCTTAATCCTGATGACTATGACTATGACGTTTGTATGGTTAGCGTGCCCTCCGACACACTCAAACGTACATACATATGTTATTTTGCCACCAATCGTCGGCTAAATGCCGTTGGACTTCTGACGAATTTACTTCAGACGATTTAACTTCGCTACCCATTTATGAATCAATCGTATTATCAATAATTTAATTAGATTGGTAATGAGTAGAATGCAGAATTATGCTTTGAAATGCTGTATGACGACTTGTATACCTCAAGCCTCACGTCGCGTCGCCAATATGATGCACCAAGAGTTTCTCGAATACTATTTAATAAGAAATTAAATAAACGGGCGTGACGAAATAAGGACAGTCATAATGGCATAGAGTTGTAAAATGTTGCAGTGCTCAAGTGCAGTGCTTAATGAACACCTCACGAAGGGAACATTTTCCTTTTAACCCGTCCTCATTCATGACTGATCTACGGTCGTGTCTGTGTGTGTGAGAATTGAGAATGTTGAGAAGTTATAATCGCGATCTCCAACCACATGCCCAACGTGACGCTTATAATCATAAACCCCTCAGTCCCCTGAAGTCCCCCATAATCAGAGCTACGTCCAACAATGGACTTATACAGGCCGACAATAAAAACAGTACCTCAGTGATTTAGGACAGTAATCATACAAATGCTACTAGATAAACAGATAAACTGCAGCTAAGATTGTTTGTTATGTTTGTTGCATAAAAGAATGGGATATCAGCATATCAATCGCATTCAGAAAACCTTATGAAGCACATTCTGTTTGCACACAAAAACAAGCATTTGGAACAATGTGAACTGTTTGGAACAATCGTATAGATAACCATTCCGCGCGATCGCGATGTCGTTCTAGCGTTTTCTTTTTGTTCCCACTGAATGAAATTACTGCTTTAAAATATTCATTACATTCTTACCGCGTCGATTTAAAAATTATCGTCTATCAATGCATCCAACAATTTTACGCCGCCTTCATCTGGTTCAAACCACAAAAACGTCATGTCTGTAAATTCAATTTAGTGCACTCCTAACGGGTAAACTCTAGTGGTATGTTCTAAAAGTTTTTCCATAACATCCCATTCGATCTTGATAAATACATACGGTGATTTAGAGAATAGGTAACATTAAGCGTTCGTTGAATAATTTTTTTGATTCAAGTTATACAGACTTGGAGGTTTATTTTTTGCTAAATTATACGCCATGGAGAGATATTGTAATTATTGCCGTAAGAGATACCCTTCTACATGCCTGTAAAGGCGAAACCAAGCAGAAAAAGGTACTATTTAAAGGCATTTTATTGTATGTTTTCTTATAGAGAAAAAATTACTCAAGTCTACAGCTTTTTCAGGAATATAATTTATATACGAAATAATGTACAAAATATAAGTAAAAGAAGATAATATTATGGACTAGTGAACGGAAACAGACTTATTTATTGTTCTCATAGCAAATTATCATTCTCATTTTTTTTCATTTTGTCATAATGAACATTGTGATTAAGCATAAACGTGTATATTGGCAGTTGAAATATGCCTGAGATAAATAAATACATCATCTCATTTTAAAAAACATACAAAGTCAATACACTTTACTAACAGCAATTCTCCATTGAACGCTTAGTATTTAACGAATATCCCCGATCGCTATACAAGTACCTACTTCAAAATATAATACGCGAGACGATATGGCAGCAGATAAGCCTGTTTGAGGAGGGCGTACATTTTATCCACCCCGACAAATTGCGTCCATATACGGCGCGGAGTGCTAATAGGCTCTTTATCCCGCCCCAGCGTCTGATCGATCAGTGGCGACCCTATATGTTCTCTAATCAGCGACAGATCGAAGCGGTCACTCTGTATCATTAGTTGATTGACGTGTGATTGCTTGTCATAGTTTTTATATACACAATACAGCCATGTCTATCGCAACTTTGTTCACTTTCGCACACAACATTACAAGTACGTGTCACATTGTCAACTTAAGTGTACTCTTTATTGAATTACGTATATGCGTATATTAAGTACACTTGTCGTCAGAATTGTTTTAGTATTATTCGTAATATTCGTTGCCATAAATGAATTACGTAACTTTTTTTAGTATTGTATTAATTTTCATGATATTGTAAATAAAAGAGTATGGTACATATTACGTATATGTTTATAATGATATTGTATGTATAAAATATATTGTAATTTGTTTACCTTGAAAAATAGCTTTCATATACGCCTTAAAGTAGTAATAAATACGTATTGCCGCCCACGCTTCAAATAGCAGGCCATGAAGATATGTATGTATGTCCTCCAAACGGTTGTAACTCTCGCCAACGAGTCTGCATTATTATTTCGCGTGGTGTTAACTTGATTACTGAAATAGACTTCCAAAACCCAATCTACGTGTAATGAAAGTGTTGTGTATAAATTTAAGTTTATTTTTTGGTTGGTTTTTAGTGAAAACCAATTATTATTATGTGATTATACATATTTCTGACGATTAGTTAATTTTCTGTTATTGTTATCAAATTTTCACTTTTAATATAATTTTTTACAATGATTACACGCCTTATTACAATAACTATAATTATAATACAATTTTTATTAAAATATAATAATAATAATAATAATAATAATTGAATCGAGATTCATAAATGATGATGACAGTAATAATAATAATAATTTACTTATTACGTCGACGCGTCTTTGTACATGGTAAGCTTGTTTCAAACATTCCAGTTTTCAATCTAGTAGCTCAGATTATTTGTTTCACACTCTAAAGATCCAGCGTTTCAATCCCAGGCACCCACTTCTAACTTTCTTCCCATTTCTAACTTTACAAAATTTTAAATCAAACACTACACCATAACGATTATGCAAAAATATCGAGAATTGAATACGGAATATCTGAAGTCTGAAGTCTAATAGGCAGATCTATTATACTATTATTATATAATACTACTATTATTATATATTATTATATAATACACAACTGGCATACGCCCAAAAGTGACTTTTAAACTTTCTTCTGCACGCAAACGCATGTTTAACAATAGAAAAATAAAGAAATCGATGTGATAACGACAGAACGAATTATGAATCCTAAATGAAAACAAATCAAAAGTAGAAATGTTGATCACTAAAAAATCTATTAGCACTAACACAAAAAAAAAACTACAAATTTGTTTTAATCATTTCAATGTCTATCAGATCTACTTGACTTATGAATTTGTCAAATGGTAAATGCGGAGAACGAAAACTCTATAAATCAGTAAGCATTGTTTGCAAAAAGGAACATCACATTTCTTAGCACATGAATAATGGAATCAGTTATTAACATTGGAATGCATGAGCAAAATGTTAGGTAGCTGTTACCCGTTAGGGCAAAATAGCCGTGTTCGAGCCATCTAAATTAATTGTCCATTCGGCAAACGTGAAAATTTACTTTTGAGATTTCGCATTCCAAATACAGGAATCGTCGGGTTGTTTAAACTTCACTTCTGACAAAATATGGCAAAGTGTTCTTCACTTATCGGATTTCTTTTCAATACATATATCTACTTGAAATAAACATTTCATAAATGTTCATATATTGAAGCTAACCTAATCTATAGCGGGACGTAAACCTAACTGGTGAAAGGTGGGAGTAAATTTCACTCTTCTGCTTACCTCTTAGGGGTATACAAGCGTGATGTTTCGTTTCACATATTAATATAAGGTACATGTCGTATGTAATAAACATATAAATATTAATGAAATTGTTAACTTGTATCACACACTCTGTCTTTGTAAAATTTGCATATTGTCATGCGAATCGGCTATAAACTTCTCAAAATATTTAGAACAAAAACGTGCGACAAGGTCATTTACTAAATTATTCATTAGCACGCCTAGTATGTTAATATCATCATATGAATCAGAATTCTCTCGACATGTATTATTTTTACGAAGTAATCACATAAGTAGCCTATCAAAAACCTGCATTACGTTCAACAAAGCGTATGATTCTAAGATTAAATTGATTACATCGTGTCAATGCCCTTGCTACAGTAGACACAATGTACAATGATATCTCATTATTAAAGACAAGAGATTAACAGTTGCATAAGGAATATTTAAATAAAGGGATTAGAATTTCTTATGGCTAATCTTATAATTTAACGCCTTTTTGTATTGATTTGCCCTACTTATAATACCTACTTTTATTTTAATATATTATGCAATAAATCTATTAAAAAATTACTTCCTCATTAATAAAATTACGTTTTATTCATTTCTGCAAGATATTACATAGTCGTTCACTATAATATGATTTCCTAATGTTTTGCATTTAATATTGCTTGATGCTTACATTAAAATAGTTCTTTTAAATAAATTCAAACATAACATCGCGCATGTAAGCCCAAAGAGGTAGGCAGAGGAGTGTAATACATATTCACGTTTCACAAGTTACGTTATTTGTCCCATCATGGTATAATATAGGACAGTTATTATTGCATTCCATCGAGCACAAATATGCATACTTCTATAATATGTGTCATGTGTAAGTACGTATTATGTAATATCACGCCTGTAATACCCGAAGAGGTAGGCAGTGCAGTGCAGTACATTCCCATGTTTCACCAGTTACGTATACATCTCACTATGGAATAGGTGCCGAGGTCTAATTCCATACACCAATCACATGCCCAGACTCCGCGCTACTACTAGAAAATATCAATCAGATAAATCTAATTGCGCTCGAACTGAGTTTTGAACATGACCAACGAGGCTGTCAAGTAGTAAGATGTGTATAAATTTATATAAATTTTTATCAGTAATATATGTAGGTACTATTATGTACTCGTAAGTATAAAAAACAATGATGATCATTATATTTTATATCGAACAGGCCGCCTACTTGTAAAATAATAATTGTCATTCATATCTTCACAAGTATTAAGGCAATATTTATACTGCTGCAGAAACACATAAGTTTATAATGAATTTTACTAAACAAGTCGATCTCCGTACTAAGTTAGCTTCTCACGCGCGCATCTACGGCGTAGAGACGCGAATAAATCACGCACTGACACATCGTATATCTCGCGAGCGATATTGTTTTATACCTCGTTCCATTCAGCAGAGCCTCCGCATCCATCATCTACATATATATTTCTAGGAATTGGCTATGAATATATTGAGTCGTTCGCACTATACGAGATTTAACGCTCCACAATGCTCATGAGCCTCATGTGACTGCAATATGAATGATTATTCAAGAATCATATTCATAGTATTAATAGTTATAAGTTTCAATTTCAATTACTTTATTACTAATATATAACTTGTTGATGTCTATTATAGAATATTATTATTATCGTGTGCCATTAAAATTTGGTACTGAAATAATTTACATCGAAATATAGTAAAGCTCATATTATGCAAACTCTTCGTAATGATTTCCCAAAATAAAATGGAAAAAGTCTGCTAGAAAAATTAGATGAAACTGGGAAAAGGATGAAGAAGACTTAAATGTTTCTCTTAAGATAATAAGTAAAATGGAAAACTTACAAATGTTTTGAAAGGTTTACTTCAACTACTACTTCTTCTAATACTACTTCTAATACAACTACTACTTCAACTAATGACATTTTATTCTACCAAACGCTGGTCACAATGTAGTGTTAGTCTGATACTCGACTTCTCTACGCATCGAGGTTTCTGATAAATGATATAAATATTAATACGGTGTCCCCTATAATTGTTAATAGTGTAGAGGCTCCAGTTATCATCTCTATCCCATAAGCTAATACGACTGAAGTAGAGTCACCAACCACATACCTATGGCAAAAAAGAAAGTAAAAAAAAAAGTAACTTCACGCCTGTAATCCCCGAAGAGGTAGGCAGAGGAATGTAGAACATTCCCACGTTTC
>DWFO01000917.1:0-17668 GCA_018246595.1 Mimoniades nurscia nurscia | reverse complement strand
TATCTTTCCGTCACCTGTCACCCAGCCACACGACTCTGCTGCACGTAGACTTCTATACAAGGTCTCTAGCTATGATTGGACGAGAGACACAACAACATCATCTAATTCAACGATCAAAGATTAAAATACGTTACATCACTCTTGCAATCCCCGAAGAGCTAGACAGACGAGTGTAGTACATTCCCACGTTTCAACATTTACGTTTTCGTCCCACTGTGGAATAGGTGGTGAACCTATTGCCGTACACTACACTCACAGCCACTATTAGAATAAAAAATATAACTAGCCCACGTTTATGGGCGTAACCCCTCAGGAGAGGCCTACATCCAGCAGCGGACTAGACTAGTGGATAGATTGAATGAACGAATTGATGAATGAATGAATTGATGAATTGAACAATCCTGAATAATGTCTGTGTTTGTATTACTGGAGAACCACAAATCGTTCGCACCACTAATCATTTCGTCTTCTGTGTTGGTTTAATCTTAGCTCTATTGCCATTACTATATATCTATGTAGAGTTCGCTAGTGTGGTTCTCTACATATATGTAGAGTTCCGCATAGCTCGCTATTATACTCTCGTTTCGCGGTTACTGTACAGCCAACTATTACTTTCAAACTTCGACCAAGGCTTGCTGCAGAGTGGCCGGAGAAATATTAACATTTGTAACTCACATATGTTTTAGTTAAACCAAGTAATATACATACATATATTGCTATATGTATATGTGAAATCTGATGAATGTAGAACCACGTCATGTTGGTAAGGTTAGAGATATTTGGCCTTATATGCTATCATGATGACATATATTATTTAACTTGTAGATACATATCTTCACGCCAGGCCCGCGGCCACGCGGGGTAGGCAGAGAGCACAGAATGCCAAATATCTCGATTCTTACACACCTGTCGTGCGTCGTCCACATTCATCACTCTCTTCATAAATGCACGCCAAATTCGGAGACTTCTAACGTCCCCATCACACAAAACCTTATTTATTTGGTCTAGATAGGTGAGTCTTGGTCATTTATTTAACTTGTAGTAGGTACCTACCTACATATATTGTTTAAATAATATTTATGGTTGTAGTAGCGGATTTACTTAAACATGTGACGTTAGCACGTTTCGTAAGGCTGAAACTATTATATTGTATCATTTTGTAAATTCTCATTGCAATACATTCTACACATTTAAACGCGAATCAAGTTATTGTTGGACATAAAATTGTATTCCACCGCTCAGCGTATATTCAGTCCGCGACATTAAATACCTGAATTTCGGGTACATTCCTTTCACCATGAGATTCTGATTGATGGCCTAGTGGTTTAGAATTCGGCCTCCCATTTCTACGTCTGTGGGTTCTAATCCGAGCGCGCATTTTTAATTTTCAATATTACTCGTAATGTTTTTTAGGGTTCAAAATATAGTTGAACCTTGTATATGTGTATTATAGTTATATATAGCGGTTATGTAATATATATCTTGTATACCTTATTTCATTTACTTTAATGGTTAGAAAATTTTCGAATTTATATGAGCGGGTGCTACCTTTTGTGCGGACACACATAGGGACTCTTGTCCTGAAAATTCGCGTAAGCCGACGCCTGTAAATTCAAAACAATTTACCGAGCACTTCAATTAAAGTTATAAAGAGGCACCTCGTCAAGCAACCGAAGGACATTACAGACAAAGAGCGTTCCGAGTGCGAAATTTAAATCCAACCCGCAGCTGGGGACCTTAGGAACAAACAAATCGTCCCTCCCCCACCACCCGCCACTAGGGTGGCTCGGAACACGAATGGCCGCCTTATACGACCGCATCTTACAGGCCCCAATTCCTACTTCCTTTCCATTACACAGCCAGTGCTGACTAAACATAATCGTCGAACTTCCTTACGACTGTACCCTTCCGGCAAACTGCTAGCGGCGCGCACACTTGAAAACAAACTTAATCTTTATATCCACACAGCACAATTCCCTTCGAGGTTCCCAGCCACTATCACTGTCGCTTGTTATGCTAAACTCAACCTCATTCCTTTGTGTTAGAGTTAATATCAGATTGGCGGTGAAATTTTCTAATTTTCGTACAACCATCGCCGAACGACCGAGTTAAGAACAGCGGCGAACAAGTTGCGCGGTCGCCGCGAACGTTTTCACAGTTTTCGCCGTTAGAACTTGTTTGGTGTACGTTGCGGGCGTTTCTTACACAAAAGACAAGGGGGATAGGGTGGTTATGATAAATGATTTGATATTAATACAAGGGTCTGTATGGTATACTTTTATGATCTTAGTTCAGTCGTAATATAAATCTGCTTTTCCAACTGGACTAACTTGGTCGGCATTGTTTTAGTGATGCTGTTAAAATATGGGTTTATAAGCCGCTGTGTGCCTACAAAACATACTACATAGATACATGTCTTCACGCCACGGGGTAGACAGAGAGCGCCGAGTGCCGTATCTATACAAATTAATAAAATTGGAGTGTCTGTTTGTAACAATAAAATAACCGGTTTTTACTAAATGCTTATGTATGTATACACGGTACATAAACCAAAATCTGTCTGTCTGTCTGTTCGTTACGGCTAATCACTGGAACGGCTGGATTGGTTTTGACAGTACTTTCACTAGCAGATAGCTGATGTAATAAAGAGCAACTTAGTATACTTTCATTTTAAAATTTTAGAATTCCACGCAGATGAACTCGCAGGCACAGCTGGTATCTCTATAAATATATAACATACTCTCGCATTAATAAAAGAGTTTCCTTACCTATTAAAAATACAGACACATTTAAGACGGTCCGTTGGCCAAGTGTGGTGTGAAACTGACTACTGAGTTGGAAACCGTGGGTTCGATTTCTAGTTCGGGAAAATATTTACATGATGAGTATTTGTATTTGTTTTGTGTCTGAGTGTAAAAAATAGCTACTTATATAAGTATTTATTTATAATGTAATTCATCACATCCGATGATACTTTCAAATCAAAATCAAGATATACCTATAAGTATGAACTTTCAGATAAAATGACCATGTGAAGCTATCTTCATACATTTATTATCATTTAACTCTTTTATTTATAATTATGTACAGAGAAAGAGAAAGAAGAATGAAAAGAGAAATGAGAGTGATGAATATAGAATACGTACGGCGGGTCTGTAAGGACAGAGATATTTGACATACATTGTTCTCTACCTGCCACGTAAGAGACGCGGCGTGAAGGTATATATGTATGTATTATGTAATTATCATTTATTAGAACATTCACAGCACTTCTTACGTAGCCAACTGTAGGTACAATTCTCGACGCAACAAAACGTACCGAAGAATAACAGGCCACGCGTGGTTTGGCTCGCCTTATCTTTTATAGCGCCAAAACAATATTCATAAAGATTTTATTACACTGCCTCGGGCCCCGAATCGTATAAACTACGGCGCGGGTGTAGGAAACATTTTAATGTATCGCCACTTATGCATAGGTTTAAAGTGTATTAAACTTTTCGTGACTGTCTGTGTACTTGATTGGATTATGTGCCGGCTTAGCTCACTTATGTTCAATGCTTAGCCGGCTAGTTACAGACCTAGCCGGGATAATGCTTCGTTCGTGGAAACGTGTAAACCTGTCAATCGCGGCGAAATGTTACAATATTTAGTATATTCTACATAAACGATTGAAATACATATTGACATTTTATAAATATCGATGTACATATTAATTCATAATAAATTATGTTATAAAAATTAAAATGAAGGGCTTGTCTGGAAATTGTAACCACAAATGACTGATAAAATTAAGACAAACTTGAGACAAGAAAATACAATTTTTTATTACCGATTACTCATTACTTTTGTAACTAAAGAAGCTTTATAATACATAAATGAAGTAATATACATAGACTGATATAAAACAAGTAACGTTTATCTTCACGCCTGTACACCCCGAAAGGATAGGCAGGGGATGGCACTACACATCCACGCTACACCTGTTAAATTCTACATCCCAACATGGAAAAGGGAAAAATCCCATTGCCATAAACCGGGCACAGTTCTAGATTATTGCGAATTTCAAGTAAGAAAAACCCACCAGTACCCGACCCGAGAATCAAACCCAGGACAATTCGATCTGCAGTCGCGCCTGCGACCGCTCGTAACGAGGCGGTTTATATACATGTACGTGTGTGGAGATGTCCCGAGATATTATTATTATTATTATGTACTTAACTAAATCTACATAACAGAAGTAAATAAGATATACATAATATTCCTTACGGAAAGGGTTGCGTGCCCCGATCGATCGCGCACCCGAGATAGACCCAAGCACATTTCATACTCAACACTTAAGTCTGAAATGCTTGTAAATATATGACCCACTAAGTCACTAAGTCTCTTATTTGAACTGGACACATCTACACCGCCGGCGCTGTACAAATAACCTACTTTCCATTAAAATCCAGATCTACTAGCAACGCTTGGTTACTATTTATACCGCTAGTGTAATTTAAAACAAAATAAGCTCAATTATGAGATGAAATGGGCTTTATTGAAAATGAAATACAGCTAGATGATAAATTTTTACGCACATTTTTCTTACTACATAACCCATATACATAGATGCACTTATTTTGTTTTAAATTAATGCTAATATATAACAGTAAATCTTAAGGTGGTTATCCAGACAGTATCAAACAATAGTCAGAACTGGTCACTACCGCCCATGGACATCGCAATCGTTCACCAAACGCACTAAAGGAATAAAACTGTTAGAATATTTTAATTCCGTTTCATTAATCAATCGTTAATGAAATCAATCCTTGCTATCAAATTCATAAATGTAACCGAGATTACATTAAATTAAATACATAAAAACTTTATGTATTTAAATTGCAATGTACGTTTTTTTCTATATAACAAAACCTGTTATATAGAAAACATTGTTATATAGAAGACATCACGCCTGTAATCCCCGAAGAGGTAGGCAGAAAATATTGTAATAATATTGTTGTATGTGTTGTTAAATGCGACAACATACACTCGCGAACAAAATAATATAACATAATAACAACAAACTTCAACCCTTCGAAGCCCGTACAAAAATGACCCACCGGTCAAAGTTGTGACCGGCGTGACCCGCGCGGTCACCTACTTGACCAGTCGTGTCCAGATGCAACGTACCTGGTACTGTCATTTATTATATAAATAATCATTAATAACAAACTTGGAACATAGTTGTGTGTGTAATATAGTTTTTGTTGTATCATAACACCAAGGACCTTACCAGGGAGGCAGAAAGTAAGGAGTGACTAATACGCATCCTTATAGACCTGAGGTGCTTCTTCTACACTCAATATTCTATATAATCGAATCGAATCCAATTATTTCATCTTCATCTTCATCATCATCATTATTCCCGTTCACTGCCGGACACAAGCCTCTCCACTAGCACGCCTCTGAGCTCGATCTTCTGTAATTATTGTTATTAAGTTATCATATATTTAAATAATTTTAACTACAGTGACATTATATTTTGAGAAAACAGCACACAGCGCCACCCTCTCTAAAATTACAGAGTATGTGCTATAGTGACCACACAGCTGATATAGTGCTACGGATATATTTGAATACATTTTTATTTTGCCAAATATTTAGCGAATTATATATTTAACCTAGGCAGACATCGAACCCATGGCCCTTCAGACATTATCACTTACCATTAAGCCAACAGGCGTATCAGAATAAAAATACGCAGAGTATTATTATTCTGATACTGTTAATATTTGTTATTTAAAAATTAACATTAATGGCAATAATTTTCAAACACTCTATCATTCAGGGAAAGTCTATTCCCAATACTGGTCTGAAACAGGCATATGATGATGTAACATCCAAATAGTAACGTAACGTAATATCGCGCCTATAATCCGCGAAGTCGTAGGCTGAGAAATGAAGCACACTCCCACGCTTCACCAGCTACTTTTATGTCCCGCAATAGTATAGGTGGTGAGCGTATTGCCGTAACCCGGGCACATTTCCAGATTCCGAGCTAACGAGAACTAAAAAATCGAATTAAAAAAAATCCAGTAGTGCCCGACCCGAGATTTGAACTCAAGACTTCCTGATCGGCGGTTGCGCTTGCAACCAACACGACAAACGAGGCAGTAGATTTAATAATATTTTGTATCACCAAAGACATTTTTCAAACCCAACCTGTTTTTCGCGTTCTATTAATAATAGAAGGGCTAATATTGACCTTAGGTCAGCGAAACCCTTCTCCAGCGATTTCCCACGGAGAGAACCAGCATCCCATCCTAGGGTACGTCTTTGTGATATCAAAAATATTCTCACGGAGACTCGTTTCCATAATCTTTTTATTATTGTTATTTCTATTTATGATTTCGTCTATTTATGATTTCATGGGTTTTATTTCTTGATTGATTATTTAAAAATTTCATTATGATATTATCATTCCAGGTCTATTAAGGGGCAGACAGAGATATATTTCTTGATATAAAGTAATTATAATGACATTGCTAAAGCATTTTTTCATAATTATTATTATTATTACGCAGTCAGGCCTAATTCTTCACGGGTTAAGCAGAGAGCACCAAATCTCCATCCTCGCGTCTCACGAGCTTCTTTCATATTCAACACTGTTTGTTGGCGCCTCGATTCCGGAAACTTCTGACTCCCCCAGCGGCCAGTGTATTTTCATAATGATGTCAATGATTGTACCTATATTTTCTTTCATGTATATTGTTACATTCCTTTCCATTCGTTTACAAGTCTATGCTCTTTCGACATTCAGCCAACCTGAAATATCCACGTACTAATAAAACGTTAAACTATATGCCTGCCTATTGATTTTGTCTTCACTAATTAACATTTACTATTGAACTATTTGTTATTACCCTAGACAAATATTCATACAACTGTAGAGTAGATTTAACCAAAGTTATTAGGCTTACACCGAGCTGTCCTAAGAACGTTGCAGGAACTTTATAACGCATTAGTATAAGCATTATCGTTATAGCGCATTAGTATTTGTGTCTATATAAAACAAAGCGAAGCTAACATTGGATAGAGTGCGCTGGGAGCGTGTATTAAATCACTTGAAATAAACATGCGGGTGATTTCTAAGACTTATACGGCGCGGGGCGGGATGGAGGGGTGAGACGCGAAGACATTAGGACGAAGACACACGCGGATGTTTATAGAGCTGTTACACAAACATTTCGTCATAGATATCTCAACGGCCACTGGCTCGCCGGAAAGCGGTTGAAACGCGACTGCCTGGTTTCAAACTCCGGATTTTTCTAACTAAAATTTCTAGTTATAATTTCTAGTAGTGGCTCGGAGTAATGTGTCCGGTGTAATGCAACAGCCTCACCACCTATTCCATTGTGGGACGTAAAGTTAATTGCGGAAACGTGAGAGTGTACTGCACTCGTATGCCTATCTGTTAATGGATTACAGTCGCGATGTTACGTTTTAGCGATGAAACTATTCTTTGGTCAAATTAATAGTATATGGTAAAGAATTTCACAAAACTAAAGTTGATTTTATGTTTCTATTATATCGTCACGGCTAATACCTTATGGGGTAGGCGGAAAGCACAAATTACCAATTACCAACTTACCAACCAAACCAACCACATTACCAACGGTCTCTACATATATTTACGGACATAATATGCGCCTTCTATATTTATTTATATATATTTTTTATTGAATATATATTTACCTATAGTTTTTGTACTTATTTCATCAACTAATAACTTAATTATTTCAAATATATTGAGGCATTGACTTCATCGAATGTTAGTAGTTAATTTTTCCAACATAATCTAACACAGTTTTTTTTTTCAGATGATGTAGTTAAATGGCGGAATATGGCGTTCGTTAGACATGAAATAATAAAATAACAATTCGACTTCAACTTTATACAATTGGCGCTGGAACCGAACTTACACCGGATTTTGCTAATATACTAAATAAATAGACAAGTAAATTCGATAAGACATCCGCTTAATCAATCGTGATATTGACAGCTAAAATGGTTACTCCCATCGTATATAACGTAAAATATTATAATTTCTTGCAATTATCCAATGTTCTATAACAAAAGAAGAGATAAGTTAAAAGGTAATGAACACATTATACCCTTACAAATATAAGGAGAAAGCAAGACATGAGAAATGGCAACACTAAATGAACCATAGAGACAAGACCAGCTACAATGGAACTTTGAAATTAAAACGACGTACACAGATAAGGATTGCGATTGATCAGATAGGTTATGAAATTGGTCATAGACACATTACACAATTGTTATTGAAGTGCAAAATTGTGAGAAGATGTAAACAAATGAAGCATATTCGTTTTTCAATGGCAATACAGAATTAAATATCAAGTTTAACAGATCATATACAGAAGATACATTACCCAATGATAAGTGATGTGAAAAATGAAGCAATGTGAAATAATCAATACACACATTGTTCTTTGGTGGTAAGAACAACTCTTTACATATCAGCTGTGGTCTACTCGGGCAGCGTCCGGGCCACTTTCGAGAGGGTGAAAGCAGTTTGAAAGTCGGGTTGGTATTGATCGAGTGTCTTGCCGCCCGCTCCCCGCCGCCCAATTCTGAGTATCCTTGTCTTTAATACAGTAAGTATAGTTGGTAATGTACTTGGGAGAACTACCAAGTTTCTAAATTTAAAAGGTAAATTAGTAATCATGTTGGTAAAGGTATCTGTCACACATTATGATGATGTAGTTCAAATGTTTTATACAATTTAAAGCAGCTGAGTTTCGCTATCATAACATATTGTATAACAACTTTAAACAATGTAACGAACAAAATTCAAATTACGAATCTTTTAAATATTATTATAATTATAATTAAATATTATAATTGATATCAAACAAATAAAAAAAGCCGAAAATAATGAACCATTAAATTTTAATCTACATAATTAAGCAATAAAACTTGTATGAACATTAATAGTGTTTTGAAACTGGACATTTAAAATATAAATAATTTAATATTCATTTGTGGGTTAGAGCGAAGTTTAAATATAATGTGTGTAATAATGGGTCAAAAGTTAAATTCAAATATTAAAAATGTTATATTTACACAGCTCAATAATGACTTATGTGAACGCCATAATTTCCTTTTTATAATCCTTTAAAAACACGTCTCAAAGTATAGTGTACGGTTAGTTGGCTTATAATAAAAATAATAGGCGAATTTGTCGATGAAAATTTTACATAGTCTGAAGAGTTTCTCGAAAACAACGTTAAACAATTAGAACAAATTTCTATTCAAACAAAAAGTTACGGATTGTGTTCACAACTTCGCTTACGGTTTTCTAGTTCACAAACGATTGGTTTTACGATATTAAGTAGAAAGTAGTCGAATATAAATTTATAAGTACCGACCTATAAAGTAATTTCGTCTCGTTATAAGCTCGTGTAATTCATGTCTTAGTTTATGGGATTTTAGCACAACTAAGCAATTTCTTAAATACGAATCTAACAGGTCGAAAGCGCTCCATAGTACATCTGCTAATTCGATTTCCAATCCTATCAATATTCAAAAATACGAATATGTGACGTCACAGGAAAATTGAATGTTTTCATGCTATTAAAATGACGGGAGAATCAGAGCCGCTCAGGATCGTTGTCATGTAATTAAACAAAGGGTTAGTTTAAAGTCGGTCACGAAGAATGATCAATATTCTAAAAAGAGATTTGACTTATAAGTTTTTTTCTTATTTTAACAGAAAAATATTAAGCTTTTATAAAAGCAAGGTGTAATAAGTTTTAAATCATAACGTTAAATTATTACGCAATAAATAAAATCCACTGATGATCACCAGTCTCCGCTTAGGATGAGAAAGGTTTAAACCATAATCTACCACCACAGTGGTCAATTGGTACATTTCGCTTGCTTTAGAAAACATTATAAAGAATTATAAAGATTGTAGATTTCACATTAGGACATTCAAGCAACGAGTAATCACTTGTATATCATTATTTATTAAGGATCAAAATAGCTTGCACCTAGAATTAATTAAAGCTTTAATCCAAACGTCAAAACGAACTATTTCCACAAAATATATCAGCGTCAGTTCTACATACATGTAACTGACGGTAGGTACATACACGTCGATCATTATGCGGGTAGAGAACAGAATTTAATTTCTTCCAACCTAAAACTCGGTAATAACCCCACTGGTAACTCTATACCACGGTCCGCTCTTGTCTTACCCTCGACTTGATTAATGTGTGTACCGACGAACTTAATCACCACTCGAAGAGTCACTGATAGCCACTTATTATATCTATGGTATCGCGTAAGCCTACATTATAAATTTATTTATCGGCACACATTTATTCATTTATTTGTCGTTTTCACATAAATAATACTGAAACGGAAAATATGGTCATATCAACAAATCGATTACATCATAAACGAATACAGTTATAAGTGAATGAGAAAAGCTCTAGAATTTAAATGTGAATTTAGAAATGAAATGCGATTATATAGATATTGGACGTTGAATTTGAATTTCGAACATTTTTGAAACAAGTCACCGGGTAACTGCCGAGATAGACTTCGAAAATTCATTCGAAAATCAAATTTGTTTAACTGCGTTTGTTGTTCAAGTTTTTTACGAAATTTGTAACTTGATAGTGTCAGTTGTCCAGAGGTAGGTACGTAATAAAGACATTTTATAAAAATAACCACAAGTAAAATGAAAATTAAAAAAACAGCCACAATTTGTTACTTTTAATACAACAGGCGATACCTAAACGTAACTGGTGAAACGTAGAAGTACACAACATTTATCTGCCTACCTCTGCGAAGATTACATGCTTGATGTTACTTTACGTTAATATAACGGAAATGCTCGTTTTATGAAACTGATTTAAGAGATCCCACCGGACATAAACTAGACGTTATGTAACAACAAGTTAGCATCTCAACATAACAACAAAATGGCGTTGAGATTGATAAACAAAAAAAATATTTCGTGTGAATTTCATTTAGGTACTATACCTATAGAAAATTGTTTAGAACTGTTCATATTCTGATAAGTGTATTAATTATTATATACAATGAAATAATGTGATTTGAAGGTATACTAATACATACTTACTCAGCTTATGAAAAATAAAATATTATAAGAAAAAAAACTTGCACGAATAAATGATATAAAAAAAATGTCAAATGCTTGCAGTCATCTAATCAAATTTCTTAAGGCCCCGAATTAGCGTTGCAACTTGTTATTTCGCAGTTTTTTTATTAACAACAATCACATATTTACGCTATAAATTTACATTTAAAATTACGTTAACGTATCTTGACGGTAAAATGATATGAAGAATATCAAAAGCACTGGCATAACATTACAAAAACAGTTCTAAAGACTGTAAAACGATAAAAACCATACGCAGAAATTCAGCATCAGAAATGTAACAAAATCTATCGGCCATATCTATAATTGACCCATATAAACTCAACATAGTGGAATCATAACGAAACCAACATAGATATTTATGAACATATCACCATCTATAAATAAATTTTATTTCAAAGCGAACCAGCTATACAAATGCTCAATTAAACATTGTACAACAAACTAATTTCCTTGAAACCATTTTCAAATTTCAGTGGGCAGCGGCGTCCCAATCGTCGAAAGGTTCCATTTCACGCTGTCCGACATAATTAATGGACATCCTACAAAGTGGGCATTAAGAAGTGGGTAGGGGCGATCGATAATACAGTCTCCACACTTTAAGGCTCGCTTCTTACCGGGCGGACTGTCCGGTTTTCGTTGCGGTCGAGGGTGGCTGTGTTTCTTCTTTCGTTCCTTGACTCGCCACCCCGTTCCCCGCAGTTTAGCGGCCAGTCGCTGAAGAACTTCGAGCGTTCATTGCGCGATGGTTTCGCGCTTCGTTTATCGCGTGGCGCGCGGGGGGCGGCGTGGTTCATTTTATGTTGGCACAGTTTATATCTTCTTCCTTTCCTTAGTGGGTTGAGTGAGGGTGTTGTGTACGTGTGTGGGTAGGGTTCCTCAACTTTAAGACTGTTAGTGGGGTCGCAATCAGAGCTAGCTAGTGCTTTCCATTAAAGGAGATGGTTATCACGGGCTTCTGTACGTGTTTTGTTTGACGAAACCTCCCGCTCGTTTGTTCCGAGCTCTTTGTTTGTGCGATTGTGTCCAATGATAATTTGCTATAATCAGTGCCAGTCCTTAAAATTGAGACAATCTGAGATGAGACTCGGGCGCCGAGGAGCGCGGTAGAAGGGTTTGTAATCGTGATGATGACGAAAATGAATCCAAAACGCATGTAGTCGATACAAAATAATTTCCCTGTTCATGTAAACCTATCAATTTTCGTTGACCTACTATGTTGATTCAAATAACTAATCACCACACGCAACGATTGTGGTCTAAATTATTCTCTAGAAAACAAGAAAAAAAAATTAAAACAAAGCGTTTATGTCTGTACACAGGTATAAAAGATTGACGTACTCCTAGATTATTTATTGGGTGTTACACGCGATATATTAACTTATGCTAAATGTAATAAATGTAAATCTACTATTAAAAATAATTCATTATTTACAAAAAAAAAATATTTTTTATGTAAGATTTTTGGTAATAACGATGTTAATAATGATAGTAATTATTGATTTTTGGTACAAAATAAAAAGAAAAAAAAGAAAAATTGTATTGAAATGATGTATTTATATAGCTCAATCAAAAATGATGGATCAAACGTACAGTATATAGCTTCATTTTTATATTTTTCACTTTCTAAATAATCTTCTACCAAATCGAAAATCGCTTTGAAATAACAATAAAAAACACTCTTTACAATTAATTTACAATTTACTTCAAAATTTATTGTTAGACAATACTGAAGGACATAAAACACACCTTGTGACACTCCAAAATTTTTAAACGATATTATTGCTATATGTAGTTACATAGTTACACGGTTAATAGTTATTAACCGTGTTATACATAATGTTTAAACAAAACTAAAGGCCATAGAACATATCCATACTTTTGCATACGACGTTATTCCTGTATCTAAATTTTAACCGACTTGTACAAAATGCGTAAACAAAAGTAAAGGACACAGAATACACCTTGCGGCACCCCACTCTTTTGCATACAGTACTATACATCTGAATGTTAACTCTTATACTTAATACCGTCACCAGCGAACTGAAATTTCTCTGTTAATATTCAACTCACGGTGACCTTGTACTTCTTTAATTCTCAAGCAGCGAAGTAAACGATGCGATAGAAACGTGCGCCGCGTACTAAGCCGATAATTACTGAAAAAATCACGACGCCAGTAATTGTGTTAGTCACTACGTGTCCCTTAAGAGTACTGGACTCGTGTATGGAGCCTTAATTACGTGCTTTTCTATATGGTAACACTTGAAAAGGAAGGAAGGGACGTTTTTATAATAATGTTAGAATAAATGTAGCGTTAGCAGTGGATAGGGAGACTGAAGGATGTTCAATGGTTATATCTTTGTGATATCATTTTTATGGATCAAAATTTAATAATAATTGATAGTATACTGTCGTATAAATACAACCATAAATTTTTCTAATTTAGAATATTTAGTAGTGGCTCGGTGTCTGGATGTGTGTCCGGTGTATGGCAATAGGCATACCACCTATTCCATAGAGTATTGTAAACGTAACTGGTGAAACGTGTGAGTGTTCGACATTCCTCTGCCTACCTCTTTGGGGATAACAGGCGTGATATTACGTTTTTTTTAAATACAACAAAATTCAATTCAATACAATTCAAGTCAACAAGATAATTAAAAAACACTGATAATAATAAACTGAAATTGACGAAATTTAAATTATAATAAGAAATATAATATAAGGCCTATTTTCATACCAAATTTGTCCCATAAATAAATTTACAAAACAATGTTACGTGTTGATGTGAAGTATAAGAACAGGCCCGTTGGTGCAGGGGTTAGTGAACCTGACTGTAGCGCCGGGGGTCGTGGGTTCGATTCCCACCCAGAATAAATATTCGTGTGATGAGCACAAGTATTCGTTCTGTGTCTGGGTGTGAAAAATAATTTAAAAAAAATATATCTATATATATAAGTATATATTTACATGAATATATGTAGTTTATCAGCCATCTGGTTACCATACCACAAGCTCTCTTGACGCTTAGTTAGGGATCAGGTGGCCGTGTGTGGAGATGTCCCGAGATATTTATTTATTATTTATTTATTTATTATAAGAACTGGATAAATTTTTTAAACTACATTTCTAACAACTAAACAAACTTAGAAAAACTCGACCTCACTGTGAACCTATATTCGTAAACCGAAAAAATTATCGTTATTTATCATCAAGCCTGTCATCCTTCTACGGTTGGACAGGAGTACCGCGGGGACCCAGGAATAATAAGCAGTGTAAAATAAACATCACGCTTGTAATCCCCGAAGCGGTAGGCAGAATATAGTTCACTCCCACGTTTCACCAGTTACGTTTACGTCCCACTATGGAATAGGTGGTGAGCCTATTGCCATGCATCGGGCATATATCCAGACTCCGAACCACTACTAGAAAATCTAAATTAGAAAATTTTGTAGTGTTGGGAACCTGGGAATCGAACCCGGGACCTCCCGATCGGCAGTCGCACTTGCAACAAACACGACCAACGAGGGAGTCAATATGAATATTCCATTTTAATAAATATAAATAAAAAATTAAACTCATCAAATTTCATTTAACAACTCGAAGTAACAATTCGACGACAGTTGCGTAATTATACATTGGGATATGTAAAATTTTCTTGAGACATAATCACGATTTAGTTTAAAATTTGCAATACTCAAATATTCTAAACATCTAACACATGTTGCATTACGTCACCCTACGTCAAAAGATTATGGATCCATTTATATGAGGATTTGTTTTGTTATTTTAACAAACATCGAAACAAAAATGACAAAGATTCGGTACATGATATAATAACATATCTATATATTTCTACATAACTTTAGAACAACTATGCATTCCTCGGAACAGTTTGATATGACCGAATGTGTACTACTTAATATAGATTATATATTCTTAGAGTACGGTATTTTTGTTTCAATTATAGCTTAGGAAGAGCCCCATAATGGAGCGCGTAGATAAATAAAAGAATTCGTACAGAAATAGTTAAAAATATTTAAGTTATTTGTAGGACAATGACGCATATCTTAAGACATACTGAAACCACCCTTTAAAATAGGTTAAGTGAATGAACAAGACACAGTAGAGCAGAAATAATGGAATTATTGTGGTAGAGACGGATTGGGAGCTAGTAGAATTTATTTACACGAACGTATACCAAAGTTCGCCTTAGCGCTAAATTTGTATGTGTGATATTATACACTCATTCCGACCTTGGTAAGTGTTGCCTGTAGAGAAGCTTAAGTACGTGTTGACATTTAAATCGAATCCTTTGAGTCTAGAAAGAGAAATAACTATAATGAAAATTTTATAATCTTCGAGTAGTCATACACTGTACAACATACCATAGGTACCGACTCTTTGCCTATAATTATGTCAACATCATCGCAAACAGTACAGCGTAGTCGTTTTACTAACTTGTACGTTGACGTAATCACTGTTCATTTATGAGTTTCTCGTCATGTATGAGTGTTTCCTTCTGAAAGTGTCTACACATTCAGCGTCGTCTTACATAAGTACAAGTTGCAGCGACGACATATTTTGGAAAGCGTTCTATTACGTCATTGCAGGGTCTCCGTTGTCCTCAACAAAATGCAGGATGACAATTATTTACAGCACGATGACGTCACGACGACTACGTCCTGCCCGCATTGAACTTCATTGTCATTCAATTTCTCATGCGATGTGATGGTGTGAGAAATTTTGTCATATTTAACATTAAGTGTGTTGACAAGTCTTAACCTTTTTAGTTCATGTTTTGATTTGCATACGACTGCAGTAGCTGTTGCATGTCGCAAGAAGTGTACGTACTTAGCCTTCATATCATTTTCATTTCAGTTAAAAAAATCTCATTAGGACGCTCCATATTGCCTCCTGCACAGCCACCTTGTTCGATTCCCACGTCCATAAAAGTCTCACTCGTCTCACGTTCTAAAGAGACATTCAGTGGTGCTGAAAGGGTGTGGCTAGATAACGACGCGCACTAATTACGAGCGTGCACAGAGACAGTTGCTCATATCCTGTTTCATATTCAGCTTATACACTAGTAGATGCTGCAAGTGGAGGGCAAGTGACTAGCGCGCGCAAAGGTTTATGTTTTAAATATACTCGTATATTTTTTTGCTACAAAATATCTAGCACATAAGAAGACGTTTCATTGGCAGTAAATTTTACTCTTGTCTAAGGAAAAATGTAAATTGCGTTTATCATTTTGCGTTGTCTCTTTTCAGTTCAGTGTTCTCCCATAGATTTTAATTTTATAGTGTTTTGAAAATGTCGTCAAAGAATTTTTATCTTTACATGCTTCATAATAATAGGGTTGCCAATTTAAATTTACATATCTACCATGGATGTATCAAGTGTGGGTGGATATGCTAGGATTTCTTCGAAAGCCTAACCCTATGTCGTTACTGAGTGGAATTTTTCTCCGGATATTTCTGGAAATTAATTATCAATTTAGGTGTTAGCATAATTAATGACTTTAAAATTTACTAAAATGTCCTCATGAATATAATTAATGAACCTAAAGAAATAACTCACAAGTTATTAAAAAATGTCGCGTATCTTTATTAACACTATACGTGATAAAGTTTTTTCCGCAGAAGGTTCCATTAATGGATTCCCACTGTATGTTACTTTTCTTACTTAATTCTTATTACTTTTCATCTACTTTCTACTACTACTATTACTTTCATATACTTTTCTTACTTAATTCTTATTACTTTTTATCTAATACTAAATGGTAAATCAATAATAACCACTTGATTTCATTAATCTGTCGGTGGTTTTTTCTTTCTCTTCGGTCAGATCAACGATTTTGAAACGATCTTTGTGAAATTCTGTGGCAAGAATAATAGGGTATTTCGCCATTGCCTTTCCTATTTCACACACCGGGAGATTATGAATTATGGATGAAGTGTTCCGATTTCGATGCTTCCCTTTTTCTCCGCCGGAAGCAAAATGATGAATACGTATGTTAAGGAAATAGGTATCGTAAACATTTTTCTACATTAAAACGCTAGCTTTACTATACAGTGAGTTGAATATAAAGTCGAAGTCAATAGTGCTTCGAATGATTTTACAGAAATCCATTCCAAATTGTTACTTTCCAAATTACTTACAGTTGTTAGTTGCGTATTCAATATGCTTAAGGCGAATCTATACTTAAAGTTTTGGATTGGAAAACTGTTTTAACTGTTTTTACGGATTGAAAAATTGTTTTTGTACATCGTTAGTGTTTTTGTCTATGCATTTGTTTCCGTGTATCTCTCGAAATATTTATGTACAATTTTTATTTCGTTTCTATTTGTGAGAGGTATAATGTAATATAAATAATAATGATGACCTGAATAAAACTGCTGACCTTTGGGGTGTTTCGGTTAGTATTGTGAATTCTTTTATTGACATTTTAATTCCAGATTTAGTTTT
>DWFO01000916.1:0-17671 GCA_018246595.1 Mimoniades nurscia nurscia | reverse complement strand
TATAGCCTATGTTACTCGTGGATAGTGTAGCTTTCGAATGGTGAAAGAATTTTTAAAATCGGTCCAATAGTTTTTGAGCCTATTCATTACTACCAAACAAACAAACAAAGTTTTCCTCTTTATGATATTAATAATATAATATAGTATATATAGTATAGACAATGTTTACCATCACTCTATCTGTTAACTGTCCACATTTAAGAATTATTTCATTTCACTATTAAATATTGCACACAGCTTGTTCAAACGGAAACTAATTTAATCCAACAAACAGTGCCGTTCACAAGTGAATCATTTTCAATTTCCAGACCGCGTATCATACAGACAAGGCACTTGTTTGCGGCGAATGCAATGCCACGAGGTCCGCAAATGTCGATGGTCGTGTTCGTCCGCGTAATCCTTCACTGTGAAATGTATTCGAATGTAACTTTTATTTTAGAATTCGTTGCATCATACCGCATTAAACGTAGACTTATCGAAAATATAACTTGTAGCTGTTTCGTAACTGATTATTTTTCTACCTATTGGATTATTGCAGACATATTGAATGCTCAAGATGAACAAAGTGACTTTTACTCAATTTTATTTCCATAGCAGCGTCTTTATAGTCAGTTCTTTGATTAAAACGTTGGCGCGTCTTAGCGAGCGGGTTAGACTTTCATTTAATTTTAAGTAGAATTTCTACAACCAAATTAGCAAGTAGAAATTCGTCTTGTTTTCAAGAAAACTTAGCACATTTTCTTTCCCGCTTATTCTGCTTCAAGGGCTCTTGAGAATCGAGTTCTGATTAAGGTATTGTCGGAATAGTCTAAATTGGCTCTCTGTCAAGAATCAAATAGGGATTTTGTCTAACAACAGAGAACGTCCTTCTTATTATTACTTAGACATAGTAACAGGGCAAATGAATTGATTGAAACCTATATATGTAAAGAAAATATGCCAATTTTAAAAGTACTGTAATTTACATTCGACGACCATGAAATTTAGGGCGGCGATCGATTGGTGAGTACATGTTTATTGTTAAAAGTTTCGTGAGGGTTTATATGCATGATTATATATCCATCCGATGGGTCATCCAAAAAAAGTATACGTAAGTTAATCCTTTCTATACATCAAAAACATTAAAAGTTAACTGGTGAAACGTACAAGTGTACTACACTTCTCTGCCTACCTCTTGAGAATACTATTGACTGGTCGGCTCGCCCTAGTCTGCCCCCACCTTCAAAACACGCGCGCTCAAAGAGGCACAATTAGTAAGTTATGAACTTGGCAATTTCGATAAGGTCCCATATTTCAACGCTTAACTGTAAAAATTATTGTAACGAAGACAAGTCTATATATATAATCTCATTTTTTTGTGAAGTGGACTTAATTAATCAGAAAAATTTAATTTGCAAGTATTGTTAGTTTAATCTAAAGGCTGCCAGTGCGCAACGATCTAGAGGTCCTGGGTGGGATTCCAAGATCGCGCAAAATATAACTGGGTGTTTGTAGCTTATAATTCTCAATTTTAACGCGCAGTCTGGATTGCCCATTGCATTGCAAGACAAATGTATTCCATAGTGTGACGTTTAACATTGTAAATCGTAAGAGTATACTACCCTCGTCTGGTTACCCCTTCCGGAAAAATATACCTAAGCGTAATGTTATAAATTTACAAAATTTACTTATTACATTTTCTGAATTAACATAATTAAAAGTGCTACATGCACTTTTAATTCGCGCAGAAGCAGAGGAGTGTAGTACACACACTCCCACATTTCACCAGTTACGATTCCGTCCCACCTTAGAATAGGTGATGAGCCTATTGTTATACACCGGGTACAAATCGAAACACCGAGCAACTACTATAAAAGTCATGTTAGAAGACTCATATGGCACCCGACTCGGGATTTGAACCCATGACCTTTCGATCGGCAGTCGCCCTTGCAACTACACGAACAAGAAGGCAGACGATTATTTGCAAAAGTTTTGAACAACAAAAAAGGAACAATCTAAGTGCCATGGCAAGTATATGATTGAAACTAAACAATTGTGGGAGGGAAATTACTCTGCATTGGGGTGAAAATTTATAAATATTCAATAAATATGAAACTAGCACCTGACACCCACCAAAGGGACAAAATTGAAATTCTGTGAAGTTGGCAGAGCGACGCCCGCTTTAGATATTTCTACGGAGATGTATCAACGAAAGCTCCTATGAAGAGGGTAACGTAATAAGGTTATATATTTGAGAGGCGAATAAAATTTAACAATAAAGATTTCTATTTAATTGAATAAAATTGACTCTTGGAAGGATAATGAAATAATATTTTAATGCATAAATTAGCATTCTTTATATACTTAGGTATACAAAGTATACAAACTTATATACATACATTTCTGTATATAGACAATGTTTAATTACAAAATTGTAACTTATTCAAACCAGATAATACCTAAATAGAAATTGCCCCACCGGAGTCTTAATGGGTGACTTACATACAGGGATTAGGGTGGTTATCGCAGCCTTAGTTGAGATCCTGTTCGATATGTAGGCAGTAGTCGACAAAGAGAGTTCTAAATGTCGACAGCTTGCCAACTGGCAAGAGAATCGAACAAGTTTCGGCCTGATACTTGTGTTTTTTACGTTCACTCAGAACCGCAATGGTTTATGTGAATTGAGTCAATTGTAACTATTGTCAAAAATGATTTTAATACATATGAAGTAAAAATCTTGTCGTATTACAAAACGTTTCTAACATTAAACAATTTTGAAAAATGAGGAAAGTGTAACAACAAAATTTGTCATTGGTGCCGCACATCAATCAAACCTGAAGCCGCCTACGCACCGGTTGATAGACAGGCCAGGTGTAGGGGCATAATATTCACATTTCGCCGCATTAAAGGCCATAATTGTCGTGTAATGACGCAAAAATGTAAGAGGAATAGGTCGCCGATAGCGACAACGTTCAATTATCAGTCGCGTACGAGAAGGCGGACGGGTCCGTTCGCACTGATTAAAGCAACGCTCCCCGCTACGGTTGCTACTTACAATGATAAAGTTAGCACGTTTGTCTGTCACTGTTAGGTTAGTTGAGACGTGTTCGGAGCGAGCGGCTATAGCGGCGCGTCGGTGGGCTCGCTCGGCGCGGCGTCGACTGGCAACGGGGAGCGTCGGAGGCTGCGCGGAGCGGCCGCCCCCGCCTTCATTCACTCACCGCCATCGAGGCCTAGCCCAAAACAGCCCAACTTTTAATGCGGCATGTGCCGTTTTCCCACAATGTAAGGATTCGACTTTGTAAGCGTTTCAAAATCCTCTGATAAAAAGGTTGTGATGCTCCAAGGAGATTACTAGTAGCTTACCATGAAAAATTCTCCTGTAGGAACATATATTTGTTTATTTTTCTAAACGATATACGAGTGTATTATACCGAGCCTTTAGTAAGCCGTATAGACACTAGTGGAAAACGCGTACGCACTAGGGGAAATGAATATTTGTTTCACCTTACCGATTACTAACAATGAAAAGACATGGCACCACACAGATTCCTTTGCCGCCTAGCGTGTCATAAATCAACGCGTTACACCACAAGCCCTGTATACAAATGTATATGAATATGTGCCACAATATTTAAAGGGTCTGGCTTAAAAATCTCTTAAACTCAGATACAGGTATAGGTACAGGAAATTTGTGACACTAATGATATCAATATTCTCTAGTGTAGACAGACTCACACCCGATGTGGTCAGATTGACATCTAACATAATACTCCCATATGATGCTACTTAGCTACCTTACTTACCCACTTAGCAGTACAAGACACTGTGCAATTCTAATTCACAAATCCTTGTATAATTGCAGTGAACATCCGAATGTTTCGAGGAGCGTAATATATTATCATATACCTACCTATTTAGAATACTCATATAAAAGTCGGTCCAATGCACATAGGTAGACTACGGACTTTGAAGTAACGTGTGAAATATACCATTTGTATAAACTACTTCACAGTAATAGCTGATAACTAGATAACTAGAAATAACGATGTGAAGTAAATGAGGAAAGTCACAATTATCGGTAAACAAAGATGATACTAAAAGGGCTAAAAACAATCCAATTAGAATCAATCAATCAATCAAATGTAATTCATCTAATGTTATATAAAAATAGCATACTTATATATTATACTCTTAGATAAACGAAAAGGCATGGCCAGAAATATCATTAAATCGAAGCAATGTTCTTTTACAACCGATGTAAATCTGCACCGTCTCAGACTAATATCTCACCTGAGACCGGACACAGATGCGAACTCAAATACTTATCTTGTGCTCTAACGTGTGTTTTCAACTACTTCGGGATGAAACTGAGCATTCACTTTTGCAGCGGATACAGGTTGAACACGTTAGCAAAAAAATTGTGCACAGAAGGCACTACCACACTATGGACTTCGGTACTATTTATTGACTTTATATGTTCACTTGTGAATCAGTAGACTAAAGCGATATTTTGGGACTTAAACCAATATACATACATACTGTGTCAAAGTAACATATGCCTGAGTTCAACGTGTAATCTTTAACTATACGAGTACCCAAAATACCAAGACAGTAAAGTCTAAGGCGTATACAAAGTAAACTGAAAACATACCAACTCATAATCGTAAATCTACTTCATCGTAAACCCACTCGTTATACTGAGCTTGCCTTTGTAATATGTCACTAAGTTATAGGGATAAAAAACGATATAAGAATTAGTCGAGGATGAAAGCCGCCCGGTATTACGAAAGCCACACGCGAAGTTACCTCGTAAAAATAACTCCCCTTAAGTGCTTTGTTTTGGACAACTTGACGTGAGTATATAATGAAAAAAAAAACATTGCACTGTTTCGTATGTTTGTATAAATAATACACCTAAGAGACGACAGCAGTGCACATACATTTTAGGTTGACACGAAACAAATGTTACTTCCTCGCAGAATTTATTTACATCCACAGAAGAAACTCTTTAAAGAATTCACAAGAAACATGAAAATATTCTACACAGCTATCACAAAAAAGTGTTGCAAAGAAGTGTCGTATAAACAGCAAGTGTCTACTGGTATACGAGTATACGCGATAAAAGTTATCGTAAGTGCTAAAATAATTAAGTTATCTATATTTGGTTGTTAAATAAGGTAGGTACGTGATAATTGTCAATATACTTAGCGCGCGGACACCACGGGGCTTTACAAGGCAAATCAATTTATTAAATTATATCGATTATGGCGAAGACAAATTTATGGATCCGTGTTTAGAGTGGTCTCAAAGTCGGTGAGCTGCAGACGGTGTTATAGTTTGCATCCCTTGTTTATTGGATTATTTCCAAGAGCGCTGTCGTATAATCGAATTTGGTATGATCGCTGCGCTTAGTTACGAAATACTTTTTAAGTAATAAATTTTAAATATTTTCGAACACAGAGAGAAAACTCAGATCAATTTTTTTTATAAACAATCATTTCATAAATTTATTCATGGCATTCCTAAATGTCAAGTTATAATCTGGATTATCGGTTACATTTTGCCTTTCCAATGCATGACTTCATTTCAATGACAATGTATGTCATTTTGCCTTTTCAATGACATATGTATATACATATTAAGACATATTAAACCATTAATTTATCTAGTTATAATACAGAGATAAGCGAAAAAGTACGATATGCCTTTAGAAAAGCTTGAAAATTATGTGTTGAGTTTGCAGGAAATTGTTCCAATTCCCCGAACTGACGCCCGTGTATATAAATCTTTAAAGTCAATTCAGTGAACTCAACAGTGACGGGAGCAAGTTTATGTATCTAGGTGTTCCGCGGTTTCACAGTCTGTAAGTTGCAGGCAGTCAGATAATTTGCGCTCCGTTCATCTCGTTTATTGGATTATCTCGTATCTGCGTGGCACTATAAAGTTAATAAAGTTCGCGTTATATACTTCTAGTTTAAAACGCGTACCTTGTGAGTGATTTTAAATGATTAAATTTGATTAATATTATTTAATCTAGATTAAAAAAATTCAATAGTGCCCGACCCGGGATTTGTATCCAAGACCATTTGATCGGCAGTCGCGCTTGCAACCGACACGTCCGACGAGGCAGCCGATGATACATTTAAAGAAAATCACTTCATCATCTTTACTAGGGCAATAAATATTAATAGTTTTTCTAAACGAAATGAACGCGAAATAAAAAGTTCATGAGAGAAAATGCTTTCATCTAACTACTGCTACACAGAAAAGTTAGGATCAGTTTGATTAAATTCTCGCATCTGCATTTAACATAAATAAACTGCAGGTATCACTATCTACGAGCGAAATTGTAAGTTAAATAAAATCTCCAACAGAATAAACAAATGGACGAAAGTTGCAACGAAACTTTCCACAAAAACCTAAGTTAAACTTTCTCATTTAACCTGCATCCATTGAAAGTTGTAGAAAATCCTTACTCATCCTTAGCTCATTTCTTTCACATTTCTAAATCAGGTATGTAAATTTTGAAAAACAAGTCAAATATTTATGTTCAGAAGGAAAATGCATGTAGGTATCTCTTGGCTATTTTATAACCAAAGGTATTAAGTACGTAAGATAATGAACAAACACCAGTTACATAGTGTGTAATTTCAGCGAACTACATAGGAGTGGCAGCGTATAATTCTTATTTACAGAGTGTTCGCTAAACTTTTCATGCGCTAACATTACACCGTTAGTTAGATCCAGTGGTGAGAACGGTGGCTATATCTCCGTCGATTGTTACACCGCTTCGAGCATGTCCATAAGATCTATTTTAGTACAATCTTTCTCACCTTCAGTGACCGTACCGAGAGGGTGTAGACCTTTCACATTCACCGAGCGTTCATTAAACTTTTCATGGGTGTGCATTTCACAGCCCGTTCGTTTCACACTTATATGGCCCGGACGCGCCTGCGGCAACTTGCTGTGCGACGCGTTGAATGAACACATAATATGTGTTAAGCGCGATTCTTTATTTTTCTCTTAATTGCAATGTACTGTGAAATATCGAAGTTAAAACTATAACTGTTACGCATAAGGAAAAACACAAAAACTGTTATTAACGTAAGTACACATTGACGTTCGCTATATATTTATTTACCATGTCATCCACGCCACCATGTTTTACACGCAGACACTCCAAAGGCCATGTGTGTAGTCTGTTGAGTCATTCCATAAAAAATGAATACGAATGAAAATTAATTTACATCCTCTCCTGTTTAATGTGATTAGGGGAGTTTATATCTGGAAAGATGGAACTGTAATAGTTCGAGGAGTAACTAAATTATATTAAATTTAACTTACAATTTGAATATTTACTATTTTTAATTACAATAACTGGGCAAAAGATTTTATGAGCTCGATTAATAATTCAAAATTACATAACACCAGCCATTAAATTGGTTGCGTGTTTGTGATATTATTATGATCTCATTAATATCACAGTACCTATAAGTATACTTGCGAAGCAATTTCATGTGACCAACGATGTTTCGCTACTTTCATGAGCATTAGCTTGATGAGATTCTCCCAAGAATTTATTTTATGTAAATAGTCCTAAAGAGGTTCGCCGCCCTTTTTTTATTGTGATAACATTCTTGAATGTAGATGGAGTTTTCATGATATAAAAGTGTATACGGCCGTACATTAGAACGGCTTGCACCCGAGAGGTACGGAGGAAGAATAAAATCCTCATAAAAATGGCTTCGTCGGCTTACTTTTTGCGGAAAAACAAATTTTCTAGGCGCAAACAGGTAAATTATCATATTCAACGTTGGCAGGAAAGAGTGATTTAAATCTTTGCGCTTACTCGCCCGTATTAATGGCCTGAGCTTAAAAAGATCCACACCAAATAGCGTATTATACACCAAGCAATTTTGTTCTCCTTTAGAACAATTGATTGTTGCTGTCTATCACAATTTACAGAAGTTTACACTAGTTTTACACTAGAGGGATAGCAAAAATATAAATATGATATATAGAAAGACTTATAGAAAAGTAAAAAAAAAACATCAGCCCTTTAAGAGTGGTTATATTTGGCACTAGGTACTCTCTGTCTATCCCATAAGGGACCCACCGTTATCACACAGCAGGTCTAAAATCAGAACTATACTAAATCTGAGTAGCCCTATCGATATCAATTTTATTTTTGAGAGTATTTGTTAATTTATCGTGTAACTACCACAAATCAATTTCACTTTCGAGAGTATTTGTTAATTTTCCGTCCAACTACCACGAATTTTCTCAACATATTCCACCTCCATTTTATGAGTTGGAAGCAAGGCGACGCGTTTTTTACGAGTAGAAGCAAATGCCACACAACTAAATACTAATATAAAAACTCCAAATAAACCGTGTACATCATTATTAAAGAGCTATCTATAAATAGCCACACACTTAAGTGTTATTTAACACTTAAGTGAAATTGACTTAAGCATTCCACCGTTGCGTAGAACGTATTTTGATTAAGGGTCCCTTGTATTTAATAAATTAACACCTCATATAATTTAATCTAATAGTTTAATTTGTTAAAAGCACTGAAAATAAAATATCAGTCAACTAAAAAAGGTAGCGACCAAAACCTTGTTCACGCTACGCGCAACGTTAACTTTGACAAGCGTTATATTAGTTTATTCAGAATGAAGCAAACGGTCGTCTGTGTTTACATTTCTGTAATATTCATATAATGGTTATTCATATAAAGTTCATATAAAGGAAATGACACAAGAACAATCGTAAGCATGTCGATCCAAGCTTGCTACACGCTTTGAATCACATTGAAACTACCTATATATATATATGATAAAGTAACAACTTCTTCCCAACTCGACAGCGATATGCTTGTGGAGAATGGAACCCGTTCCGATCCTATTTGGCGTAAATACAATATATCTCTTAGTGCTTTTAGTATTTCTAAATTATAAAAATATTTTTTTTCAGATAGCAAGTTAACTTCGATAATAATCGACTAACACCAGCACCTTATTCCTTTGTGCGTCTACTTTAACCGACCGCGATTAAATTCACTGTTAGGTTAGTAGACTCCTTGCGAATGGCCTTTGTGAGTCAGCACCGTTTGAAGTTTATTAATTCTGCACTTCTGAACATTGTAAACACAGTGTTGTAAGATGCTTGTAACACACAATCATATATGAAGTAGTCAATTAATCTTGAGTGTTAGTGTGTTTATTCATAAATAACTAATGCAACTAGGCATGTCTTCAAAATAATCTTACTAATTTGTTTTATAGACATCAACATGGTATATACAGTGGACTGACTTTGCAACCGGAATAAGATTGTAACGTAACTTAACGCTTGTAATCTCCGGTAGGCAGAAGAGTGTAGTCCACTGCCACGTTTCACCAGTTAAGTTTACTTCCCATCATGGAATAAGTGGTAAGCTTATTACTATTAGAATTATAACTATAATTCCGTATTTCAAAAATCTTATAATACAGGACCCGGGATTTAATTCCAGACACTCCCAATTGGCTGCCGCGTTTGCAACTAATTTGTGGATATAAACAGAAAACAATGCTTAAAAATAATAGCCATCAATTAGTATATTTTATAATATAGCAACTTCCACTGCAAAGCATGATGTAAGTTTAAACCGGGTTGCTCGCTGCATCGAGTTTCCAGTTGTTTTTTGTCGCACATGGCGCATCGACGCTTCTAGTGCTTTTTCTATCAGACTTATTTCGAAACATCTTCCAAGTACTTGGAAAACTTCGCTGAATATCTTCTTCGCGATGTTACGTTTCAATCAGATAGGTACCTAAAAGTATGGATTATTTTAAACTAGTTTATCTACATATGTATATACACGAAGAAATATGTACTAACTTTGAATAACACCACGCGCACGGAGCAACGTGAGTCTTAGTCATTATAATGTAAATTTAAAAGCTGACACTTTTATGCATGTATTACATATAAAAATATTAAAATTGCTGTTTTTCTTTATACTGACAATATCAGAAAAGAACATAGTAATATTTATAGATGAGATATTTGTGACATTAACACTTCAATAACGTTTAAATTTACGGTCAAATTTCGACCACCGCTGACCCACTTGTCATTATTACCCACTCCGCGCAAATTATAATCATAACTTTAATAATTTGCACAAGTTCTAATCATTTTATAATAACGTATATTCAAAAGCCTTTTGAAGTGTGCTGCCCATGAATTAAATTGAAAAGTATCGATATACCCCATAAAAAAATTATCACCTTCGCAAGTACAGGAAACACAAAGACAATACTCTCGAGATTTCTGAATTTTTTTGTCTCAATTTGTCTAGGGAACGATACATTTCAATTAAACAGCGTGAATTAAATTATATACAATTACCACTCTTCACGCTTCAAATATACGATCCACTTTAAATGCAATTTCCATACGACAAGTTTGTAGATTTCCTAAAATCGTTTTTCGGACTAAGTCCCATTTATCCACAAGTGGAAAATAAGCGCCTGTCTGAGAAGCTTTAGAAAGAAAACCCTTAAAATATATTGCGAGGCTTCTTTTTCCTTGACTTCTAAGAAGAATTATTACGAAATCATTGACTTTTAAAATGCTTTCTTTAACACAAAGAACAATGGTTTTAAATTCTTTTCGTTATTCTTGCCCTCTTTATTGTTGATTACTTGCATAATTATACAAATTATATCTACTGAATAGATAACGAAAATCAATATTACTACATCCCAAGAAATGTAAAAACAATATTGTTTATAGTTCATTAAATACTATATGTGCTTTATTTTTATCGTATCAACAATATTCGATTCAATTGAATACTAAGCAAATAATTAAATATGAGAGTCACTTTAAACTACAATTCTTACTGGGACTTTGATCTTAGTCAAGTTTATTTATCTAATAAGGTAAAATATTTTCACTCTTTGCGATGCAACTGAGTATTTTGTGGTTTCATCTTATTTTCATATATAATATTATTATTTTATTATTATTTTCATACATCATACTCGTAAAAGTATACTGACATACCAAGGGTTTTAATGTAACCTCAGTTATACTAATCCTATTGAATGTTATGACTACTTTGTTCTCTATTGGAACTTCTATGTATAATATCGAAAACAGTATCGAGTTGACGAAGTACCTGCTAAAATCATGTCCTGGTATGAACTCTAAAGTTATACATACGTATATACCAATTTGAGGATGGAAAGAATAACGTTAAGCAATTTAAATTTCCACACCAAAGATATCATGTAGGTACATATACATATCAAAGGAACGTGTAGACGAGCTGACGAATTTTTCAACGTTACCTAATTGTAGGCGCGTGTGACCGGCAAAGGAATATTTAACCAAGCAATCAGCTCAAAACAAGGCGGGATCGGCCCACGAATATTTACAAAGTTAATGTATTTACGCTTAAAAAGTACACGTGACAGAATGATTGGACTATGTTAATTGAGAACACTGTAGGGAATATGGATTTTTAATTGATTAAAAATTGTGTGAATACTTAGCTTTTTTTAGTCGTGCAAATGTTCATAGGTTAATTTGATTGTTACACAATGATGTGTATGTTTGTCTGAGTTTGGTACATATTATATACAAATGCATACGAACTGGCACTACAATTACTGGAGTAGACAATTTAGGTTTTATTTTCATTAGTTGTATTAATGACAAAGTAACACTGATCATACAATTACACATGAACATTTTCACCGACTTTGATAAACCAAGAACAGTTATCTCCAATACTATAATTCATAGTTTTATACGACAGTGCCTGCAACTTCCCATCCGTCGACTACTGTATGTTTCATGGTAATCTGAGTCACAATTCTAACATCGGTATTACGCAAAGGCGCGCGAGTTATTCACAATATGGTGGACAACTCTGTCCAGACATTTAGTAAACAAACTTCAAAAACAGACTAATTAATAATCTGACTTACCTATTAAATGGAATCCAAAGAGTCGTATTAAAAATATGCTGCTGCCTACCCATTATTGGCAAAAGGCTACTAAAGGGCTGTAAAGATGAATAAAGAAAAATATTTATATATAAAATTCTAAAGATATACACATACCTAATATGTATAAAGCTGAGTTTGTGAACACCTGCCGAGCGAATGACTCGACAAAATCTTAAGGGCAATGTGTTATTTTCCGACCTCACTAGGGTCTTGATAAATGTTCATCTTCATTCACTCCCGAGTAACATTAAGGAAGTCACGACATCGGTAATGGAAGTAACGTGTTGTCGTCTTATCATGCGGCAAAAAAGCTGAGGATTATGTTTCACGTGCTCACGGGCGTGATGTTATAGGAGGGAAGAAATTTAATAAAGAAGCGATAAATCATTACGATCTTTGTCGCGTGTCGTTTAAAAGTGAATCTGACAGAAACCAAATTATTTCCAGTCAGATTGTAAATTATTACCAAATAGATAATTTTATAAGTCTACCCGCATATAGTTAGCGTAGTTAAGTAGCGTACCGGACTAAAGTTGAATGAAAAAGGTAAGGATCATGACGGCGATGACGAAATAATGTGGAAATATCGAAAACTGAGTAATCATGAATACTACGCTATCCTTTAACAGAGATAGATTACTTCTGTTCTAGGGATATGAAACAGGAACAGATCTTAGAACTGACGTAAGTCATACTGAGTAAGCGATTCGTGAAGTTAATCAACGCCGGAATGCGTCGGATTCTTGAATCGATGCTTGAGTAAATGGATGGACCCTTAGAATAGTTTTCACGGAAGGCGCGTTAAGCAGTGGGCCTATGTTTATGTTAGAACCAAGATTACTGCTTTTAAAACTATCACACATGAATATGCATGAAAAATATTGAAGTATTATTATTATGATATCATCACGCCACCTTCCTAACTTAATAGGTACAGGACATTGAATGCCTAGTATCACTATTCTTACAGACCTTACTGTTACTTCTACATTGATCAGTACCTATTTTCAAACAGACACGTTAGTATCGCAGCCTTGGAACTTTACCTGTTTGATCGAGACAGTACTAAAATGAGTAAATAAATAAACGAAAATAAAAAATTTAATCATGTAAAAATGTTATTTAACTAAAGAGGCAAATGTAAGCGCGTCCCATTTGGAAAGCGAGTAACATCATTAAAATTGCAATTACTTGACATCCCCACATCGCCACGTTGCTATGTGTCCGCACCCTCGTTATTTACGGGCATAAAAGAGAAGGAAGCAGACTTAACTGTGAACCATGTTCGAACAGACAAAGGCAATGTCAAAGATATTTTGTTTAAACAAAAATTAAGTTTCTAAATTCTGTACAGTTTTCCCATGAATGTAATTCACAAAGCCCTTGCGAAAAATCCCTGGAATATCTATAGAATGAGGGTTATTTGAGTGTTGATAAAGGTAGATAGCAGTATATTTTCGCCTTCACCTTTCGCTGCCTAGCGAGGTGTCCATCCGCACCCGTGTTCATTGCGAACACGTCAAGGAAGTCGACTTTGTAGTGATATATTACATTATATTACACCCTATTATCACTCACTAAAACGATTGTTACGAATTAATTGCTCTTTTATATTTGCTTTTGCAAATAATAACTCTTAACAGATATCAACTCGCAGGTGTTTCAAGTTGCTATTTGATACAAAAATAGGTAGAGAAATTTAATTAAATAATGAATTCACTGTTATTTAGAAGATGTAATAATACTTTATAGGTAGGTACTCGTTTATAACAAAGATGTTAATAAATTTTTTAATACAACATAATATTTAAAGCAACATAGTTATTAAGGTTTCCAAAATGGTCCTATAAAAACACTCCCAGAACTTTATTATATAAAGCGTCTTTTTCTATGCTTTATTGACCCAGGACTTATGGTTTGACAAATAATACGTTTTCTCTGCAACGAAATATGTTTCTGAACAATATGGAACCTAAAACAAAATAAAAATACTAAGTTTTTTGACGACTCTCTGTAATTATAATCAAATATCATAAAATAAAAGATGCGATTACTTCTTGCTTCCCTAAGTATCGGAGCCCTATTTCATGCGTTGAAAGAAAACAACAGAGGTAAATTCGGAGTCGTAATAGATAAATAGCCAGAATGTAATTTAATGGAGTCACGATGTCTATAACTCTTATTTTATCAATCTGGACCGTATACTTTTCATGTAGAATAATTTAGTATTTCTCAGGAGTAAATAAACTAAAACAAAATTGTCACCAGAAACACGAATTATTTATATTCAAACTAAAAGCTTTGGGAATATTATATATTCATTCATTAAAACATTGAAACCAAAGACAACGATCCGATTGAATAAAATCGGGACTTCTACTAAGAGTAAGTTGATTGTGAGAAATTTGGTACAACAACTTGGAACGAATTTGTTCCCGTTCCAACATTTGTCAAGGGTGGGCGGATTGTCCATGAACTGAACTCAAATGTAGGTCAACTTAATAACGACCGTACCTACTGTATATTGATATGAAAAAGACGATAATGATAATTATCTTCACCCAAAATATCACAAAATACACAAAAAAAATAGAACACAACATCATGCCTGTATCTCCCTGAAGAGGTACGCAGAGGAGTGTAGCACACTCTAACGTTTCAACAGTTACTCGTACCTTATACATCCCATCATGGAATAAAATGGTTAGCCCATTGCCATACACCGGACAAACGATATGATTCGTACGATGTTACAAATTAGGTTTTAGGTAACTTAAAAATGATGTAGATATATATGGAATACACTAACATTGTTAACCAAACCGTTACATAGTTAACGTAAACTTTACATAGTTACTTAAACTTACATACTTATGAATATTTAACATCTTTAAGTTAATGGTTTATAAAACGATATTTCTCCGATATTTTATAAATCCATAGGCAAATGTTATTTCAGGGACTAAAGAGAGACGCTACAGTTTTCAATGGAAAGGTATTACAAATTATAAATTATTATTACCATCATCCTCGTCATAATTAATTACCAAAATTACATTTTGCATAGGAAGTAAAAAAAATGAAAGTTTCAAACGAAAAAGGTGCCGAACGAAAATGTCATCCATGCGTGGGGGGGGGGAGGTCGGCGCGTGATTAGCGGCAGTCAAATTAAATTTTATCACAAGAAAGTTCGAACAAACGGGCGCCCTAGTATTATGACAGCGTTAGAAAAGGTACAACGAAGATAATAAAACACCTCTGAGTTTTCACTTTACTACCATTCCGTAAATCCTTGACGACCGTTAGCTTAATTCAAATACCATTTTTATTCCTTCGAACAAGCGACAACGAAAGATTGACCTTTCGCCGACCCCCGCCCCGGGTGTGTGCCCTTAATTACTTTACATCCATTATATTAGAATATATATTACTCCCGCACGAGTAACATAACACTCTTTCGTTTGGGATAAGTTTTGATCCATGGATGTACGTTCATTTTCATATTCACTCGGTGGTCCGTTACTAAGGTGATACTGAACCAACGTGATACCAACTATGAACGTAACATCACGCATATAATCCCCGAAGAGGTAAGCAGAGTAATGTAGTACACGCCAACGTTTCACTAGTTAAGTTCCACTATGGAATAGGTGGTGTGAGCCACACACCGAGCACATATCTAGACTCCGAGCCACTACTATAGAATCTTAAGTAGAAAAGTTTAGTAGTGCCCGATCCGGTAATTAAAGCCAGGACTTCTCGATCGGCAGTCGCACTCGCAACCAACTCGACCAACGAGACAATCACTAGACCAACGAGGCAGTCCAGTACCAACTAAGAGTTTCAGGACGAAGATAAAAAATGAGAAAACGAAATTAAGCTGACTGTACATCACAAATGTGCTTCTGAATATTATTAGCTGAAAAGTAAAAAGTTGCAACGATTCACATTATGCGACGAACATTAACTGTGCCAGCCAAGTAGGTCATTAAGAATTTGGTAAATGCGTTCGGGCGTAAATCATGACGTACCAACCAAACTACCTCTACCTTTTTTAAACATTTTCATTTGACCTGATTATTCGTTGCAATTGATAAAGAGCCTTTTTTATCTACGCTATTTAAATGTTACTGTTGGAATGTGTCTATTTATAAAAGGTCTAACTATAATAAAAAGTTTAATAAAAAATATCGACGCGATTGACTCCAAAGGGTGCAAGAGAGACATCAATTCGTAATGATACTGCTAATGATACGAAATCTATAAAATAAGACAATTATAATATATATGCTCGAGTTAAACCTTATCCAACGCTTACGACGACGGTAATCGACTATATAAACTCTAAGATAAAGTGACCCAACGATGACCCGTCTGACGGCTATTCACGATCGTAGTCATCAACACCAAACATCTTTCGCGATAACGTCACTAATTGCAAATCAGGGTGTTTGTATATACTAGTGATGTAACGAATATTCGCATTCGCATTCGCGAATATTCGCAGTTTTGCATATTCACATTCGCATTTGCAAAATTTCTGCGAATGTTTTGCGAATATGAGTATCAGAATAAAGTTGAATAAAATCAAAACAGTTTTATCAAATCTTTTCTTTCAATAAAATCAAAAGCTTTTTTTTATACAAGAAAAATTAACCTAGTTATCATATGATCGGTATTTACTTTATCATTTGGTTTTATTTATTTAGTTTACTTTGGGCAATCAAGCTCAACAGTTAAATTTTCATTAGAACTTATAAGACAAAAATATATAATGTAATTAATTATTATATTATAATTAAAAATATATAATGTAATTTTTCTACAAAAACGGAATATTCGCATTCGCGAATGTCGGCAGCGGATATTCGCATTCGCGAATGTTCAAAAGATGACATTACGAGTAGTTACATCACTAGTATATACATACATTCATAATTGTATATAAATATATTTATTACTCTCCTGCATAAACTTTATCTTTTCGTTAAAACCAAATGTTACCTATAGATTTCTATTGCAATACGGCATGTGAAATAGTGCACTAACTTTCTACACGAGCAGACGGAACCGAAGCCGAAATCCGCGGCAATAATTCAGCGAAAATTCCAGGGATAACTAAAGCCAAGGCATTAATATACACAGCTCCACAGTGAAATAAATACTTTATACCTAAAATTTATCTACCTACTATAAGCTGGTTTGTTAACTCTCAGCAGAATGCTACCTTCGTCTGAACACTGCGAGCGACGTCCAGCAAATTTTGTATGTGAGCATATTATAAAATATTTTTTTATATTTTGTGTCATAATTAAAGTTCATTTTCACAGCGAACCGATCATAGTAAAATTAACAATACGATTTACAGACTTTTCAAATGTTATTTATTAACCAAGCTAACCATTTATCATATTATCCCTGTTTTACACTTCAGAAGTTATTGAAACTGTTATTTATTTATTATCACACCAACAGCACACACAATACATTATAAGTCGTTTTTTACATATAATTAACAGGCAGGTGTGTAGGCCAATTACAGGCGTGAATAACTTTGATAACCAAATACTTAATTACAATTTTCTAACACTTTCTATGCACATCCAAAAACAATGTTATGAAGAGTGACAGCCTTAGAAGAATCATTTAAGAATACCACTGTAAGCATTGTTATATCA